>AWUE01017433.1:0-32831 GCA_001974825.2 Corchorus olitorius
CTCCGACCTCCTAACTCCGACGGCCAAGTACGAATGTTATAAAACTTTTGAATTGATTATTATATCCTTATTTTTCGATTACATCTTAAATGCCATTATTTAAATTTTTATAGTTTTACTCAACTAAAAACTCTATTTTTATTTAATTTAATCTAATGTATTTATAAATATTTATTATTACTATTTTACTATTTTAATTAAAAAAACTTATATATATTAGAATTTTTTAAATATATTTCTTACCCTTATTTTTCAAATATATTTCTTAAATGCCATTTTTAAACTTTTACAATTTAATTCAATTAAAAACTCTATTTTTATTTAATCAAATCTAATATATTTATAACTATTATATTTTTACCATTTTACTATTTTAATTAAATATATTTCTTAAATGAAATTATTTAAACTTTTACAGTTTTATTTTACCAAAAATTCTATTTCTATTTAATTAAATTCAATATTCTTATAACTATTTTATCTTTACCATTTTTTTAGGGAATTATCTTTACCATTTTAATTTTAAAAGATGAGTTATTATTTGGTACATTGTTGGTAGAGTTTGTGGAAAGGAGGAGAAGGAAAAAAGAAAAAAGAAAAAAATCAAATTTTTTATTTCGGAAATTAAATTATAGACTAAATACTAAAAAAATCCCTAATGTTTTTCTTTTGGGACAAAAAATCCCTTATGTTTTTCTTTTGGGACAAAAAAATCCCTTATGTTTTTTTAGACAAATTAGTCCCTTGCTGACGTGGAAAAGCCATGTGGATGCCACGTAGACTTCTTGCTGACGTGGATTTTCCACGTCAGCAAATCTGACGGCCGTTAGTCACGTGACTAACGGACCGTCCAAAAAGGACTAATGTGGATCATTTTTGAAACGTAAGGGATTAATTTGTCCCAAAAAAACATAAGGGATTATTTTGTCCCAAAAGCAAAACATAAGGGATTTTTCTGGGTATTTAGCCATTTCCAAAATCAAGGGGTAAATTGCATCCAAAATAAATAAAATCCCCAAAGCAGGGGCCAAATTGCACTAAATCAAAAAGTAAAAATCAAATCAGGGACAAGTCCGCATGAATCAAAAGATAAATTCCTAAATTAGGGGCGAAATTGCACAAAAAACAAATAATATCCCAAATCAGGGACCATGCTGAAAACGGAAACAAAGTATTGTCTTTATGTGAACTAAATTAAAAATTCCAGGCACTTAATTGAGCTCAAACACAAGTATAGATCTTTAAATGCACTAAAATACAAATTATCATGAATGAGAACCATTTCCTTTAGTTTAAGATGAACTTAAAAGAAAAATTAAGCTTTTAAAGCCGAACTTTGATTCTTAAACTAAAATTAATTCCAAGAGATTCACTAATCCCTCCATGAATTGACCTTTAGTTCTAAGAAATGAAATCCTTAATATTAAAGCCTAGATTTTTTAAAATAAAAATTAGCTCAATATGACATGAAAATCAATTAAGAAGCTAATTCCCGTTTTAAAAATTTAAGCTTTAAATTAAAAAACTTCATTTTATACTCAAGATCAATTCAAAAGTGACTATGAATCTATCTTTGAATCAACCATGTTCAAAAAATCAAAATTTGAAAATAAAGACTTGATTTTTCTTTTAATTTTGAGTTAAAATCCAAAGGAAATGATTATACCCAAACTCTAATTATCTTTTATTCCTTTCATTACATTATGGTCAATAAAAATCTTAACTTTAGCATGGAAACACCAATTTAAGCCCTTAAAACATAAACTTCCACCAAAATAAATCATAAAAGCAAAGGTAATGAACAAAAATATAAACTACCCTATTTCATTAACCAAAAACTAAGATTTTTTCGATAACACTTGAGCTTTAAACCAAAATCATCATCCCAAACACCAAACCAATACCATAACAATGCAAATCCATAGAATCTAATTAAGGGACATCTCACCAATTAAGAAATTAACAACAAAGTTCAACATATTCAACAAAACAGGCCCCAAATTTCCGCAAAATGAAAGCATGAAGGATTCAATTGAAGCAAATAAAAGAAAGCTTACCCCAAAACGTTGCCGTTTCAAACAGATCCCACTTTTAAGCAGCAAAACCTTCTCTTTTCCCTTGTCTTCTTATTCTCGAGCAAACTTCTTCTTCTTCCTTCTCTGCGAGTTCCCCCCTTGCTTCACCCTCAATCACGAACCCAGCAACTTCACAAGCTTCCTCGACCCAATCTCTTCGTCCCGAACCTGCTTTCAGCGAGTCGAAAGCTTTGAACTTTTAAGATCTCGACGACGACCAGAACCTTAAAAGCTCAAATCGTGGAGATTCCACCATCGGAATGGCCTCAAATTTTGAGGTTTTACCCCGCTCCCCCTCTTCTTTCAATTTTTCGGTTCAATTTTAGGTAAGGTTGCTTCAATTAAAAACCCCCAATGTTTCATTTTGTGCCCTAGTTTTCAATTCTAAGAAATTTGAGGGAGATTTCTTTTAAAAGGGAAGAGAATGATGGAAATCAGAGAGGGTTTCTTGTTTTTGTAACTTTTTTTTTTTATCAATCTCAGAATTTGGGTGAAGGATTTCTTTTTTTGAGGGAAGAGAGTGAGAGTTTTCTGGTTTGGTGTGTGTGTTTTTCAGGGAAGAATTCGAGAGACTGAATCCCCCTTTGGGTGCTTGAATCTGTAATTTTTTTTTGTGTGGAGAGAGAGAAGATAAAGTAAGTCTGTAAATGGGAGAGATTTTTCTGTTTTGTTCAATGAGAGAGCCGACCCTACCAGCTAGACTCCTCTCCGTTCAACAGATAAGATCTTTCTTCCTTATTTCCCTTTTCCCTTCCTTCTAACTGATTCCTCCCCTCTTCTCAAGAATCCCCTCTAACAACTCTTGGCTAGCTGTAATTTTTATTTCTCTATTTTTCTTCTTTCTGTAGCTAACCGAATCTTTTGTCTTTTTGTTCCAGGTCCATTTGCTAGCCAAAGATAAGATAAGGATTCAGCTAATGAGCCAACCCGAGAGGATTCCAAAAGGCTCGGGTCCAATGAAGGTCTCCGATGTTTTCTCTACTTTCTTCCCTCTGAAATTAGCTCATTAAAATATGAAATTCCATTCAGAAATTCGAACAAGCTTATCACTGGTTTGTTTTTCCTGTTTGTATTTCCTTATTGGCACGTGTTGATTTTTATCCAATTGCACAATTCTTATGCCTCTGATTTCCACATGGACTTGTTGACTGCTTGCTTCTCTGTAATTGTTTTTCTCTGCAATTACTTGGGCAATTGGTTACAGTTGACCATTTTCATTCCCTGAATTGTGCATGAGTAGCCTCACTTGCAACTGATCATGGTTAATGATGACATGATGATGATCTTCTGCTCCCTGAGTGACCTTGAATGCACTTTATTTGAGTATCTCTGCCTTGCATCCTTTGCCGTTTCTTGCCTGAATTGTCCTCCCCTATTGTAATCTCCTAGTTGATGCCAAGATCATTATCCTGCAATCATTTTGCTATTCTGTTTTAATTAGCCATTTTGTTTACACTTGAGCTTCTGCGATTAATCTATTGACCTTTGTAGTTCTGACTTGTTGACTTGATCATGTATCTGGAACTTGCATTGGCTATGCTTCATCTTCAATGTCCTTGTATGCTTACTGTCCACGACTCTTCTTTGTTTGAACAAATTTAGTGGCTGTCTTGTATTGATTTTGCCTTTTGCTTGGATGCCCCATGACTACTGCTGCTTCAATGAATTCTGAGTTATTCACATTGAGCCTACTGTATTTACTGCTCCCATGTCATTCTTGATGTTGCAAAACACCCTTTACACTGCCCTGTTACAACTTGCTTGATTCGTTCATGCTTGGTTTGGTGCATAATAAATACAAAATTTGAATGCTTAGGACTCTGTTTTCCTCTCTTGAACTTATTGCATTGAATTTATGTCTCATTCCTCATGTTTGCAATTGATTCAGACAGCCCTTTTTGCCATTTGGTCTTGCAATGAATATTTGGCTGCATTCCCATTGTTCCTTGGATGGCAGATTGGCACTTCGAGGCCAGGAACACATCCTGAGCCTCATGTCCATATCTGCCTAAAACAAAAAGCTCCCCAAGGCTTTAAACATGCTGTTGTGCTCATTATTTTGCTGTTCTTGGTGCAATCCTTTGTTGTTTGACTTGTTGTGCTGTTTACTATTCCTTAAATGTCATCATTGGCTTGGTTTCCCCCTGTCAGCCCTTGCACACTCTCATGTACAGCCCTGCATATTGAGGTCTTTCAAAAGATCTTCGACGCACGGGCACATGACTTGTTTGATCATCCCTGCATGCTCTCTTGCTCTGTTTGCTGTTGGTTGCTTTTAAAAAAAAAAATGGCATATCACCAATTAATGGTGCCTATGCTTGGAGCTTGGGGGAAACATTTTGTTGCACTGTCTCTTCTATCTCCGAATTTGCAGGGCTAAACCTCATCAAAGAGCGCTGGAAGTTGCAGATGGGAAGGGTGCAACCTGGCTTGTGTTAAATGGGAAAAGAAAGCATGGAAAGGACTCTATCAAGACCTACCTCTTGTAAAACAAAAATGTTGACTCTTTACACTTGGACTACTAATGTAAACAAACTACTTTTTTGTAATCTTTCAATTTTTCCAATTTTTTGTGTTTTGTAATTATGCAAATGTACCTAATGTTACTTAGTATACTATGTATTCAAACATGCCTAATGAAATAAAATTTTCCTTTTTTGATTATGTCTAAGAGTGAACCTAACTAAGATTGCTAATTACTCTTAACTAAAAAAAATTGCTAATACAAAGACTATAATTAAAGGTCAAAATGTAAATATGACTAATGCAAATGATATGTGAAATAAATTGGTCTAACTATCCTCATTTGTGAATTAAGAAATATATTAACCAAAAGCAATAATACTTGTTGAGGGCAAAATGCTCAACAAGGACAGTCAGCGAAGACCGTCGTCCTGAGCCTCTAAGACCTCAAGCTTGACGATCTGCACAAGGTAGAAAGCCTCGGGGTGCGGGGATGGAATCCCGCGTTAGCACTTCGACGGTCAAGTCAGTGTCGAATCCTCGAATTAGTGAGAGGATTCTTAGAGTTCGAAGTCTAGAGTTTTTGGAATAAATGCAATAAATGAGGGGTTACCCTTTATATAGGCACTGGGGTGCCAGGTGGCATACGGTACGGACATCGTACGGATGTGTGCATATTACCCGGGTAAGATCCGGGTTGCGGGTCATCACGTTGGGTGCTTGTGAGGTTGACGTTCGTCAGGGCTTCTAGGCAAGTGTTGTACGAATGGTACTAACAATTGCCCCCCAGGCGTGAGGGGGGTCATACAGTGGCCGCTCAAATGGCTATGGCCTATTTAGGGCGGTGTCGGGTCTGGGAATATGAGATATTCTGGATTCCGCTTGAATGCAGACGTTCATGTAGATCATGGAAATATGAGTGTGTTTGGACGGACGTCTTAGAGCCGTCGTCCAGGACAGTTCTTCTGGCCGGTTCGTATGTGAATTTGTCAGTTTTTGAATTTTTGCTTCCGGTTTTGAGATATTCTGGACTTTTGCCGTCTTTTGGATTGAATTTTTGGTTGATGTTTTTTTTTTGCGCGAAATTTCAAAATTCGAAATTTGAGACAGTAGTTGGACCAACCGTCGAAATTTGAGACTGAAACGAACCGTCGAAATTTGAATTTCGGTAGTTGGACAGTTGCATTTATTGTTGGACCAACCGGGTGTTGCCACGTGTCTTCGACGGTTCGTTTCAGTTTCCGTCTGTTGCTCTCCTCGGATTGTGCCTCATTTTCCTATAAATAGCGCCATTCCTTCTCATTTGTCATTTTCCTGAAATTTCCTCAACTTCCTCCTTATACGTTCGTCGAACTCTCTAGCTCCTTTCCGCCTTTGAATTCCAGTGGAAGACTTGGTAAGTTGTCAGTTGAATTTCCTCGTTATTTGGCTTGCCGTGCGTCCAACTTCACTTGCTTGTTTACTTCATCGCTTTTGTTCTTTTCGTGCAGAAATCCGTTCGTCTTCGTGTTTCGGATTGCGCTTCTTGCACTCGACAACCTGTTGTTGTTATCTCTTCCTTCGTCACGGCTAACCCCGGGGGTCCTCACAATCCAATTGACGTTGTTGGTACAGACTCCTCTGACGGTTCAGGGTTGACGGAGACGATCGTTGTAGAAGAGATTCCCTTTCCTCTGGAACTTCATAAGTTTGGTGAGTTAACTTGGGAGGTTTTGATTTTTTGGATTAAGTGTTTTGTGTTTAGGTTTAAGTGTTTGTGTAAGTATGTCTGAGTCTGAGGAGGTTTCTATATCCCGTTCGTTGGAGGGGGTAGCTATGGAGGATTATTCGGGGGGTTCATCTGAGGGCGAGTCTCGGGCTTTGAGCACCGAGAGTAAGGAATTGCTCCGTGGTCCGGAGGGGTTAGCTCGTCATGGCCCTGAGTCTTCAGCTTTGGTCCCTAGTCAAGTGCCGTCGGGTGGGCCGAGCGGCATGGCTATATTTTCTAACGTCAATGACCCCCCGCTGATCGAGTTTGCCTCGGGGGTTGTTGGGATTGCTCCTTTGGAGGAGCGTGGTGACAATGGGGTGGGTTCTTCTAGTGCTACTCCCGTCGTAGACGAAAAGAGGGTCGCTTCTAACAGCCTTGCCAGCTCTGCCGCTGTTGGTGAAGAGGTCCAGTTCGCTAGGTACAACAACACAGCTGAGGGTTATTTTCCTGCCCCGGGGGAGCATCAATCCATGTACGATCGGAACTTAGTTGGGCTGGGGCCTGCTTCATCAAGAAAAGCTGCCCTGACTGCTGCTTGTAAGTTCGGGCTGGGACCCGACTCTGGTTTCAAGTTCTTCTTTCCTCGAGCGGGGGATAGGATATTCCACATCCTTCAGAATTCCCGCCGGGTCTTCTTTTACAGGGCCATGTGGTTTTCGGCTTCCGGGCCATCCCTTCTATTGGGAGATCCTTAGGTCCTATGGCATCGGGGCTTCGCAGTTGACGCCGAACGCATGGGTGCTGATCGTCGGATATGTTGTTGTATGTATATATAAGGGATGAGAGTCGAGCGTGAACCTCTTTCGTCATTGCCTCACGCTATCGGGCTCTCAAGGTTGGTACAGCTTCAACCGTCGGCAGCCTGGGCACGGTTCGTTCATCTCGGGTCCTTCCAGCTGGCGTACTTGGAAGAAACAATTCTTTGGGGTCCAACGTCCTGATGGTCAAAGGTGGCCTATTCTGACGAGATGGCATAAGGTTAAAACGTCGGTACTAAACGCTCAGCCGTTCGTCCTAACGCTCGAAGAAGAAGTTCAAATGGAGTATTTTTACAACCACCTGCATAACTGGCGAGAGGTGGTCCATCCGTCTTGCCGGTTTGAGTCCTCCTCCATACCGAGTATGAATGCTGAGGGCTGAGTACGTCGCCTTAGATGAGTGTGCCCCTCTAGTGATATACGTAAGAGTGGAGTCGAACGGTCAGATGAATGAGGTGGGAAGGCCAATCATTGTGTATGTGCGAGGCGGTCCCCCTTTGACGTACATCCCAGCTCCCGATCCTAACAATCCCTTCGATATTATAAACTATGACCCTTACACTTGGGATGGGTCTTAGTGGACAGACAGTCCCGTTCCTCCTGCTGCTCCCCCTGCCGTTCGTCGTGGTGCAGGTAAAGATTTGATGACGCTGCGGACTCTTGAAATGGCTCGTATACAGCATCAGAATGATCGCTTCTCCTCCTCAGCCTCAGATTCGTCCGATGGTGTCTAGCTTTCTTTTGCTAACTGTTTTATTTGGATGCGCCGAACCGGTCCTAATATTGACGGTCGTTTTTTCTTTGCAGGCGATTCCCCTTCTTCATGAAGCATGAACCCACAGAAGCTGGCTGAGGCACAGCGTAGGGCTGCCGAGCAGTGTCAAAGGCAGGGTGCCAATGTGGCACGCCTGCGCACGCCTGCTCGTCCCTCCTCTGGCTCAGGCCTACCCACTGGCAGCCCACATCCATCTTCTCGTCCTGTCCCAACAGCTCCACGGGTCCCCTCGTCGATCGTGATCCCCGAGGGGTCTCGAGCCGGGCAATCCTCGATTCCTGCTGACGCGCCTTCCCTTTTCACTTCTGGGATTGATCGGTCGTCAGCAATCATAAAAATAAAATTCCAACAAACTCCTAACTAAGTAGATAGGGCAAGTAGGGGTCGATTCCACAGATAAGGGTGCTAGACATAATCCGAAAATTCAGTCTTTAAAATCTCTCAAAAACAACAGAGAAAGCAGAGGGTTAAGAATAATTAAGAAGAAAACAATTATACTAGAAAACAAAGCAGAGTAAATTAAATCTAAGTCTATGGCATATAAGAAAGAAAACAATAATTAAGGGTATACTTCTTCACCAATGGTAGAAAACAATCAAATTAATTATGGGTCCTTGATTTAAAAGATAAATTCAATATTAAATTCTAGATGATAACTGGTCTAGGGAAAACCCTAACATGCTATTTAGATAAGATTAGCCGTCAAGCCTTAAATTACCCCTTTTTCCTCCTAACTAATCTATTAGCCGTCAAGCCTTAAAGATTTGCTAGGATTCAAAGCATTAAGATCAACTTTTATTAGTTCTTTCACACATGCTTAATAAATGAAACCATACAACAACCAGATAAATCTGATCACCGGCATGCAAACCCAATTAACCCACCGTCAAGCGCGGCTAACTCACTACACACAATCAAACATGGACGTCAATCCGCTATTTGATCTAGCCAACAATCTCTCAAATTACCTCTTTAGTGGCCACAATAAATCAATAAAAATCAAGATTGTAGAATTAAAACAGAATTTAACATGCTATCTATCAAGAATAAAATACCAAATTATAAGAACAGAAATCTCACCATATTTAATTGATTGAATTCACCAACGGATCAGAAGTATTAAGAATTTAGCTACTCATGGATTCGGGAAAATCCATGAGCGGCATAAGAGTACTTACAAGACCTTGGAGGGGCAAAATCTCCTTGCTAAAAACCTAGGTATGCCGCACCTCCCTATGGCTATAGGGGGTGGCGGCACCCTTGCCTAAAACTAGAAGAAAACTAAAAACTAAAAGAAAAGAAATTATCTATGTGTGTGGTATGTGAAGGTATGTGATTTGTGTTACAGGAGGTGGCTATTTATAGTGGAAAAAACCCTAGAAAATCCAATCCTAACTTGGAAAGAGGTCTAAGTCGGTTTTGAGTCTAACTTAGAGTCCAAGTTAGGTTAAAAGTCATCCTAGAGTAGAATCCAAGTTAAAATAAGATCCTGAAAAAATCCTGATTTCGTGCAGGGACTTCAATGGCATTTTTGGGCTTGATAACGGCAGAACTGAGTCTTGGACTTCAAAGGAAAGTTGTAGATCTCGGAGTTAGCTTTCCAACGAGTACTCATAAGCCTCAATCGGAGGTCTGAGCAGAAAGTTATGATTTTTCTACCAAAACTGCGCCTGAATCCTAATCCTGTTAGGACTAGAATCGGGAATCTACGGGATTTGATATTTCCTTGGATATGTAGACACCCATTTTTGTCCTGTATCCTTCAATTTAAATTATTTACTTCTTATTTGGCATTAGGGTTATCCAGGGGCATTTTGGTCATTTGCACGTCTGGGGTATTTTGGTCCTTTTCGTAGTTGATAATTTATTTCAACATTTTAGTAAGGCAGTTAATTAGTAAGTGTTTTTTAATTGGTATTTGATTGTCATTTGCATCATTTACTTTGAAATGGCGTGATTTGATTAAAACGCATTTTGAACATGATTTCTAAAATTGAGCATGCATCTTGGTAGATTAGCATTCGCATTGCATTTCAAGAAAAATAAAAAAAAATGTTCTTTGCATATTTGTATTGCACATTAGCATCAATATTTAGCCATTTATTTTAACAATTTGGTTGTTTTATTGCATGAGTAGATTGGTGGCATTCACATCTTATTTGCTAGAAGATAATTTTCAACAATTGTTCCAAAAAAAAGTATACGAGTACAGAAACCCAAAAAAAATATACAAGTACAGAAACATAGAAATGAAAAATACAAGAATGAATAAATTCGAGTCTAATCAGAGGTCACTGGCCCCTTGCCCCACTCAAATTCCATCATTCCTCCTTCCTGAACGGGATTCCTTTCAGAAGATTCCCCTCCTTGCGCCTGGTCCCCTTTGCAACTGAATTGGGTTTGTTTCTTCTTATAATTGCTGTGGTGATGAAGCTAATCTCAACCAATTAAGCTGTCGTTGTCGTGTTAAAGGTCCGCATCTCTTAATAGCCACTAGTTCCACTTTGCAGAACCATGTCATATCATCGCATTCCCATGCATCTACATGTTCAAGTAGATAAATAGATTGTCATTTTAGACCTTCCAGTAAGTTTGCATTAGCAATAATCCAAAACTAGGTATTGGCATAAAAGGATTGCATCCCATTCACTAAGAAACAGAGCATTTTTACACTTAGCATTCAATACAATCAAGAGTATTTCAATATAGTAGAGTCAAGCATTCTTACATTCAGCATGTGTTCACATCATCATCAAGCAATAGGCACCCATTTAAGTACTCTAGCATACACTTCATAGTATAGCATCGAGCTGTTAGTGTTACACCACTGATCATTTTTACATACATTCAGTGTATGCACTGCATTAATGCAGCTCCATCATTCATCTTCATATAGAGCACTTTGCAAACATAAAAATGAAAAAAACAGAGCATAACGCATTTTTATCTTATTAGCATACATAATATATAGCATAGGCATTCAAAATCCAGCATGTCAAGTCAGCTAGGCTCCACAACAAAGCAACAAGAGCACGAAGAAGCATCAAAGCCCTACTAGGAAATTACCTCACTGAGCTGTTAAGCTTTGATTGGCACCAGTGATGTGTTGCCATGAACTGATTGGTCCACCTGCAGATAGAAAACCAATAAGTGCCAACTCAAATTGGTTGAGTAAGAATAAGCCCAATTCAGTAAAACCATTCCAAATTTCAGTTAAAAGAAGGAGAAAATGAACTTTACCAGCAGGGAGAGAGAATTCACCTCGCTAGCTCACCAAAAGGACAACTCACTTGCAGCTCAATCTTGATCCCAATTCTGCAACAAATTTTCACCTGCTACAAAAAAGAAAAAATCGTTAACGATAAAAAAAGGGAAGGATGCATTGAATTAAAGGAGGATTCTTCTCTCCAAAAAGGGACTCTCCTACTACCTACACACAACCATCACCCTCGCCCACTGAAAAATCTCTCCGTAAAAAACAGACCCCTCACACACCCAAAAAAAAGAAAAATCCTCTGACTGCACTCCAAAGAAATCCCTCGCCCTCTTACCTCCCTTCTCTCACACTTATCACTAAAAGAATCACACCCTCCACAGACTCCTCCTAGACTCAGAGGCTCACACACAGAAAATTTGGGCACAACACTCCTTAATCTCCCACCCCCTCAACTCTCTCTTCACACTGAAAAATCCAGAAACCCTCCACGCACCAAAGAGATCCATACACACTAAATTCAACATACAGAGCCTCTCTCTCAAGGACTTTTTTTTTCATTTTTCTCCCTCTAAAAAAGGCCACCAAATACAGAAACTCTTTGGGATTTTCTCACCTCTGTCTCTTGAACCCTCTTTCCATCAAATACACTCTATACAAAATAATTACACCAAATACAGAAAACCCAAACAAGAATAGTTTGACAAAGTAGAGGAAATAGAAGAAGAGAGAAAGTAGAAGTTCTTACGGTGACTCTTAAGGGTTGATACGAGGTGGAGCAAGGGTTTTCGCTTTCGATTGCGGTTCGGGCAAGTGTTATGGGTTTTGCTCTTGAGAGATGATTTTGATGATCCAAGACAGCGGAAGGGTATGGTTCAAAGGGTAGTTCATCATGGTTAAAACTCAAAACAGTTTGATGGTTAGAAAGGGGAGATCGGAGATGGTTTTGGAAGTTTCGGGTAGAGGGAGACTTGAGAGATTCGAAGCTTCGTGGGGGTAAATGGTGGCCGGATCCGGTCTTAGGAAGCCGAGGCGATATGATCAAGAGTTTTCTTAGCCTCGTTTGCGATGGCCCGGAGCTCTGACGCGGCGAGGAGCGACGGTGGAAGAGGGATCAGACGGCGGCTAGGGTTTCAAATAATTTTGAGGGAGAAGGGAAGGAGATGATGTGTTGGTATTTATACCAACCTTCTAATCAAGGTAAAGTTTCAATCTTTTTCAATTAAGCCCTTTAATTTGTGCATTTAAATCCTGTAGTTGTTAATTAGTTCACTTAACAACTGATACTTATTTTCATATTCAATATGGTCCCTGATTTAAGTTACTTTCTGTTATTCGATTCAATTTGGTCCTTATTTGTCTTGATTTGTGTGATTTCATTCAGTTGGGTCCCTAATTTAGGTTGTTATTTATTCATTGATTCAATTTTGTCCCTGATTTAAGATAATATTTGTTAATTGATTCAATTTTGTCCCTAATTTAGAGTAATACTTATTTATTGATTCAACTTTGTCCTGGATTTAGAATTTTATTTTTGATTTATGCGGCCTAGTCCCTGATTTAAGATTTATTTCCTGATTAAATGCAATTTGGTCCCTGGTTTTAGAAATTGATGTTAGGATTGAGCAATTGGGTGTTTGATTTATATTATTAATTTTTAATTTATGCTCTTTGCTCCCTGAATTTTGCTAATGGTTTTCTTCATGTGCAGATAGGTCTCCGATTTGTCCAATTTTGCCTCTGAAGCTTTTAATTTCTTTCAATTCTGTTCTTTGTTAGTTTAATTTCATTTTAGTTAAGCCATGGTTTGTAATAAGTAGTAATTAGTGTAGAGGTAAAGTAGAGTCTAATTGCATGCATACCATATTTATTACTTGTATACTTTAACTGCTTGCATTTCATGCCATCTCTATGTTCCGATTTATAAAGTGTCGTTTTTTACTATGACGGGCGAATCCCGGGTAAAGACGCATGAGCACAACCTCACGGGATTTTGCTCCGAGATCGAACAACCTTTACGAATACCCCCGGGGGGCCGGGCTAGGTTCGTAATGGTTGACTCGAGTAAACCCCACTTTATCGATCAAATGATTAAAATGAACCAGTTCATGCATCATCTGCATTCATTTTCCTTCCCTTTTAAGTATAATTAAGAAAATACAAAAAGATCATTTTCCTCCAAAAAGCATTTTTCAAAAGCCAGTGTTCTCTTATTCTATTTTCAAAATTAAAAATTAGTAAATCAAGAGATTTCAAACTAAGCATTTTCAAATAGAACCCTTTTTAAGTAAACCCAAAAGGAGATTTTGGAAAATAAAAGTTTGGATAATTCCAGAAGAAGGTTATGGAAAATTAAGAAATCCGAAAGGAGATTTTGGAAATTAATTGGTAAGTTTTAGAAAAAAATCAAAGGGTAAAAAGATTTTGTCATAGCATTTTCAAAATTTCCTTTTCAAAGAGAGAAAGATCAACAAGAGAGCAAATAGTGAAAGAGAATCGTGATTGGATTAATCGACAGTGTTCGATTATATTCTTCGAATTCTCGACATCGTTTTCGAAAAAAAAGGGGTTTTGTTTTCCTTTTATAACCCTTTTAATAATAAAGATTAAGATCTAAAAGCAACCTTTAATGTTAACGCCTTAGATTTAGTTTAGGCTAGAGGTACCGTCGTTTGACGGGCGTCTCGGGGGTGCTAATCCTTCCCCGAGCGTAACCGACTCCCGAACCCATAGACTCTGGTTAAGCAGACATGGTTAGGTTTAGTACTACCTTCGCCAAGCCTAGGTTAGTATTTAACTTAAGATAGGTGGCTAATCACACCATAAAAAAGATTAGTGGCGACTCCTTCTTCCAAACGCCGTCTCGGCAGGGTTCCCCGGACCCGAACGTTTCAACAGGATATAGGAGTTATTAATTGGGATTTTAATTCCAATTAATGATTTATATGGGCTGAGTATCTTTCCATATAAAATATCCAAAAATACCAAAGCTTGAAGGCTTATCCATGGCTTGTCTTCAATTAAGGCTCCAATCTTCAATTCTTGCTCTTGAAATAAATCTTCAAAAATCTTCAAGTCTCCAAATTAGTCTTCAAATGGTCTTCAAATACGAACTTCGAATATCCAAATCTATGCTCAAAATTGCTTTGCTAAAATCTGTGTAAAAAGTCGTCAAAATAGCTCCAAAAATAGTGAAAAATAACAATTTCTCATTTTCACATCACTTAAAGGCTCAAAACACAAATATTATCAAAATAGCATATATTTAAGCATAAATAGGTCCAAAAACATAGTAAAATAGCCATAAAAATAGGGTTGTTTTTAGCTCAATCATATTTCCCCCACACTAAATTTTTGCTAGTCCCTAGCAAACTAGTGTAGAAAACTATGAACTTACTAAACTTGAACACCTAAAAGACTCTATAATCCTAAACTAATGCAAATCAAATTTCCATTAGAAATTTAAACCTTTCAAAAACTTTGAATGCATACACATATTAAGGATTAATATAATTATGAAATCAAAATAACAAAGAATCATAAGAGCACTTAATTCAAAATATCAACAAATAACAAGCATCTTTATTCTTAAGTAACCATAATTAAAGTAGTTCTAATCACTTACCATTCATCACATCATATAATTACTTCTTTCCATAAGTTTATGTCTTCACCTTTATTTCTATTACTCAAAGGAATGCATATCACAGATACAAATCAAGGGTTTTCATGTGGGTTATAATAGTTTTTCAAAGGGTAATTATTTTTTAGAAAATTGAGGTTACTAACCTCGAAGTGTTCATGATTTGGGGTTACTAACTCCCATTTTTGAGGCTACTAGCACTCTAGAAGGACTCCTTCTTTTTATTTTTTTTCAGAGGGACAATATTTCTGCAATTCCATGCCTCTTATCCTCTTTCCAAGGGTTACTAACTCCTTTTGTTAAAGAAAAGAGTGACAACAATGGATTAATGATTTTTTATAAAGTATACAGAAATACCTCTTCTCCTCTTGCATGAAAGCTCTTCTTTTTATTAAACAATTTTTAACTACCCTTTTACATAAGTAGTCCCCCACACTTGTTCTTGACATATCCATAACATACTTTCAAAATTGTAATTTCAATAAAAATTAAACATAAGTTCTAGAAAAAGGCACTCATAGAAGAAATAAACAATAAGATCATATCACAAAACTTCAATTATACCTAATTCTAAGAAATCAGATATCATGCTATCAATCAATCAATCAAATAAAATATTCTTAAAAATTCTAAGTATTAATCAATCATAATCAAATCAATCAATCAATATATGCATGAAATTTCAAAATTTTCGAAAAAATTATGGCATATCAAGATTATTATGCATGCAGACTCTCTATTATCTAGACTCTCTCCCCCACACTGAAAAGACACATTGTCCTCAATGTGGAAACACATAAGAAATTAACACAAACAATTATGCATGCTCATGTTATTTATTTAAATGCATGAAATAAAAACTAACACTAACAATTAATTTACATCAAAGAACAGGCAAGCAATCAAAGCAATAATCAAGGAAAATAATGCAAGGAAATTAAAAAGATGGGTTAAAGAAAGCTTCTCTGTTTGTAGGCATAAGCTCCATCATTGCTTCTGAAACTGGACTCCTTTCGTATTCATCTTGCAATCGTCCAAATTAAGCTCCATTTGCTCTCATTTGGTTCTTCATGTGAAATCATTGGGTTGCCTCCCAATAAGCGCCTTTCTTTAAGAGTCTTTGGCTAGACTGCCTTAAAGAAATTATTCTTCAAGGGTGAAGGAACTATGGATATATTCCTTCAACAAGTCCACAATGATCTTGAGAGTATCATTGATGGCTTTGAGAACTTCAAGTTGAATTTTATCAAGACTTGAAATCATCAAGGTTGATGTGGCGGCTTGGCATGGCGATGGCACGGGCATGGCCGGTGGTGGCACGGGCTTAACCGGTGGTGGCACGGTGAATGGGCGGTAATGGCTTAGTAGTGGCGCGACTTTGGGCGGATATGGCCTGGTAGGAGGATAAAATGGTGCAGCAGTGGCCGGTCCTATCCAGGTGGGGCGCGCGGAAAATCCTGATGTGGCCGGGAATGGCCGGGAATGGCCGGGCATTTGACTCGGCTGTGGCCGGTCCTAGCTGGCCATGAGGCTCGGATGGCGCGGAGGAAGGCAGTTTCAACCGGGCAGGCAGCGCGGATGGCCGGGCTTGGTGCGCGGACTGGTCCGGGCATTGCCAGGCAGATGGCTCGGATGGCCGGAACATGGCTGGGCAGGTGTCTCGGCGCGGCTTGGGTATGGCCGGTGGTATCCAGGCCATAGGTGAGGATGGCCGGGCCGCAGCCGGGCGTTGACTGGCTGAGTTAGCTCGATCATGGCCTTGAGCTTCTTCCTCTGGTTCCTTGACTTCCATCTTCTGCTTCTCTCCTTGTGGCTGAACTCCATGCTTGTTGGCTTATTGCTCTTCCTTTGCTTTTCTCTTTCTAAAGCTAGGGGGTGCAATTGCTTTAGTCAAAGATTCCAACGCTTCATATGCAGCTTCCGGGGTTCTATCGAACAAAGAGATGTTGTCCACGCTATCCACAAGAATTTGACCATCTACTCCTAATCCTTGATAGAAGTATGTAATCAGAAGTTGTTGTGATATGGCATGGTGAGGGCATGCTGCGCAGAGCTTCTTGAATCTATCCCAGGCTCTATAAAAAGGTTCAACCCTAGCCAACAATCTCTCAAATTACCTCTTTAGTGGCCACAATAAATCAATAAAAATCAAGATTGTAGAATTAAAACAGAATTTAACATGCTATCTATCAAGAATAAAATACCAAATTATAAGAACAGAAATCTCACCATATTTAATTGATTGAATTCACCAAAGGATCAGAAGTATTAAGAATTTAGCTACTCATGGATTCGGGAAAATCCATGAGCGGCATAAGAGTACTTACAAGACCTTGGAGGGACGGAATCTCCTTGCTAAAAACCTAGGTATGCCGCACCTCCCTATGGCTATAGGGGGTGGCGGCACCCTTGCCTAAAACTAGAAGAAAAGAAATTATATATGTGTGTGGTATGTGAAGGTATGTGATTTGTGTTACAGGAGGTGGCTATTTATAGTGGAAATAACCCTAGGAAATCCAATCCTAACTTGGAAAGAGGTCTATGTCGGTTTTGTGTCTAACTTAGAGTCCAAGTTAGATTAAAAGTCATCCTAGAGTAGAATCCAAGTTAAAATAGGATTCTGAAAAAATCCTTATTTCGTGCAGCGACTTCGACAGCATTTTTGGGCTTGAAAACGGCAGAAATGGGTCTTGGACTTCAAAGGAAAGTTGTAGATCTCAGAGTTAGCTTTCCAACGAGTACTCATAAGCTTCAATCGGAGGTCTGAGCAGAAAGTTATGATTTTTCTACCAAAATTGCGCCTGAATCCTAATCCTGTTAGGACTAGAATCGGGAATCTACGGGATTTGGATATTTCCTTGGATATAGGAGTTATTAATTGGGATTTTAATTCCAATTAATGATTTATATGTGCTGAGTATCTTCCCATATAAAATATCCAAAAATACCAAAGCTTGAAGGCTTATCCATGGCTTGTCTTCAATTAAGGCTCCAATCTTCAATTCTTGCTCTTGAAATAAATCTTCAAGTCTCCAAATTAGTCTTCAAATGGTCTTCAAACATGAACTTCGAATCTCCAAATCTATGCTCAAAATTGCTTTGCTAAAATCTGTGTAAAAAGTCATCAAAATAGCTCCAAAAATAGTGAAAAATAACAATTTCTCATTTTCACATCACTTAAAGGCTCAAAACACAAATATTATCAAAATAGCATATATTTAAGCATAAATAGGTCCAAAAACATAGTAAAATAGCCATAAAAATAAAGTTGTTTTTAGCTCAATCAGGGATTTTCTCTGTTGGCGGTTACGACGAGTGGATGTTTAAGGATGATGGAGGGTCTCGCCCGTCGTTCCTGGACATGGTGGCGAACTTCTTCACCCATGGGTTTTCATTTGCCAACGTTGCTGATTATGCGTCCGTCAGGGACTTGGACCCCATGGAGAGAGCTGCCTTTCAACTTGCTACCGCCATTCAGGTATATCCTTTGGTTTCGCCTCTGACGTTCTTTTCCTATTTCGCCTATTATCTAACCCTTTTATGATCTCTCGTCTTAGAATCTGTTCGTCGCTAGGGCGAACTTTGCTGTTTATGAGGACAATCTCCGTTCGATGGCACCCACCATTGCCCACCTTATCGACGATCGCATGCCTGACAATAATCTGGGGCAGATCCAAGCGCTGACCAGGGAGAGGGATGACGCCCGACGGACCGTAGCTGAGCTGGAGAAGATGTTGAAGGATGCTAAGGGCAAATATAAGGAGGTGGACATGGCCCTTCGTCGAGAGAGGGACGGTCACAGGTCGGCGTTGCAGAGGAAGGAGGCGGAGGAGAAAAAGCTGAAGGTATACTGTTTGATCGACTCCTACCTTTTCATTTATCCTATTATGTATGTATGTGGCTTTTGACGTTCGTGGTTCCTCAGATCAAGATCGCTGAATTGGAGCACGAGAACACTGGGTGCTACACCAGCATGGCCTATGAGAAGTTTAAGGCCCGAGATTCTGCCTGCTTCATGATCAGCAAATATAAAGGCTTCTCCGACTTTGACGGTATTATGTTCGATGCCGAGGAGGTCCCTGACGACTATCCCCAACCCGAGCAGATTCCTCCTTTGGTGCTGCCCGAGTTCGGTGGTGCCAGCAACGCAGTTCAGGAGGTCGCTGCTGCTGATGATGATGACGATGCTGAGGCCACCTGCCTCTTTCCGATCGTGCAGCGGCCAAGGATGCCGACCGTCAGTCCCGAGGTAGTGCCAGCAAGAAAAGGAGGGAGAAGTGATCTAGCTTCTGTTTGTCTTTGCCGATCGTCTTTTTTAATTTTTTCTGTTTTGTCGAACAATATTTGTTAATATTTATACGCCGTATGTGGCATTCGTCCTTAGGGACATGAAACAAACTTGGTTATGTAATATATTTTTTATTTGTTCGTTGTTTTTCTTACGTGTGGTGTGATAATAAATTCCCTGAGCCTTGACGCTCATAGGGTTCTTAATTTATTCTCTGTCATACTTGTTTGAATGTTGTTTTGAGTGAGTGGTGTCTGCGTGGACGCTCTGCCTCACTTGTGGGCGAACGGGGGCGTCAGTCTAGGCACTCAGCCGTTGAGTGAGTTGTGTCAGCGTGGACGCTCTGCCTCACTTGTGGGCGAACGGGGGGCGCTAATCTAGGTACTCAGCCGTTGAGTGAGTGGCGTCTGCGTGGACGCTCTGCCTCACTTGTGGGCGAACGGGGGTGCCAGTTTAGGCGCTAAGCCGTTGAGTGAGTGACGTCTGCATGGACGCTCTGCCTCACTAATGGACGAACGGGGGCGCCATTTGAGGCGCTCAGCCGTTATGTGACTGGTGTCTGCTTGGACGCTCGTCCTCGTTCTATGCTTTGACACTTGTGGAAAATGCGTTTCTTTCATTTATGAACAACAAATTTTGTTTACATTGTCGCTCGTCAAAGTACTATTGATAGTACTTTTTTAAGTGAATTGCATTCCATGTTTGTGGGATCGTTGACCTTCCAGATCTTTCAACTTGTACGCTCCTCGCCCTAGTACTCGGTCAACCTGATATGGGCCTTCCCAATTGGGAGACAGCTTCCTTCTCTGGTCTGCTGGTACGCTGTCCTGTCGGAGTTATGCTATTAGTTTGACCTCTTCGAGTAGGTCTAGGTTAGTTCTCAGCTCATTCTCGTTCTGCACCGGGGAGAAGTGGGAGGTTCTGAAGGTGTTCACTGCCGTCTCCGCTGGTATGGCCGCTTCCGTGCCGAACGCCAGGTTGTAAGGTGTCTCAGCGGTACCAGTGTGGCTGGTCGTTCGGATACCCCCACAGTACACTCAGGAGGATCTCTGCCCACTTCCCCTTGGCGTCGTCCAGTTTCTTTTTTAGTGCTGCCAGGATCTTTCCGTTGATAGCTTTCACCTGTCCGTTCGTCTGGGGATGGACGACCGAGCTGGCTACCAATGTTACTTTGTTCTTCCTGCAGAACTGCTGTATGTGATTGGCCTGGAGCTGTAACCCGTTATCGAAGACTATGACGTGTGGTACGCCGAACCTACAAAGTATGTTTTGCCATAGGAATTTTTCCCTAGCGAATCTGGTAATGCTGGCAAGGGGTTTGCTGAGAAGTAATCACAAGCGACGTTCGCGAACTTTCTCTTGCCAGGTGCCGGTGGGAAGGGTCCAATCAGGTCTAGACCCCACATCGCGAATGGCCAGGGGGCTACTATGACGTTCAGCTCTTCGGTGGGTACCCGGGGGATTTTAGCAAACTTCTGGCACCTATCACATCTTCTGACAAGGTCCGCCAAATCGTTTCTCATGGTGGGGCAGTAGTAACCCCGTTTCAATGCCTTCTGGGCTATCGATCGGCTATCCGTATGATTCCCGCAGTCTCCTTGGTGGATGTCCTTTAGTACTTGCAGGGCTTCAGAAGGGGTGAGGCACCTTAAGAGTGGCATACTGTAGGATTTCTTGTACAGTACGTCGTCGATAAGAACATACCTTGACGAGCGTCTTTGCCTGGCAGCCATAGTTTTGCGGTCGGCTAACGCGCTGGTGTCTCTTAAGTATTTTTCTATCTCATTTTTCTAGCACGGTTCGTCGCTGATGGCTAGAACTTGCGACAGATTTGGCGACCGTGGTTTGGCCATATACTCCATGAACACGGTTCCTCTGGCGGCTGCAGTGTTTGATGAGGCTAACTTGGATAGGGCGTCTGCCCTGGTGTTCTGCACCCTTGGTACCTGTTGGATGGACACTGCCATATATCCTGCACCAACCTATGGTAGGATACCAAGTTTGGTTCTTTGCACTCAAACGACCCTAACACTTGGTTGGCTATCAGCTGAGAGTCCGTGTGGGCCTTGAGCTCCCTTACTTGCAGAAGGTCAGCGAGTTCCAGGCCTTCTATGAGTGCTTCGTATTCAGCTGTGTTATTAGATGGGGGATAACCGAACGTCAAACAATACTGGAACTCCTGCCTGTCTAGGGATATCAACAGTACACCCGCCCTCGCTCTGTTCTACACGGCTGATCTGTCCACGAAGAGTTCCCAACAACCCTCGGAAGAGGGTGGGAGTATTGCTTATGGCGCTGGTGGGGCCGGAATGCTGGATCTGCTGACTATCGCCTCGTCTGGGGTTGTGGACGAAAGCTCGGGTGTCTGGGCTCTTCGTTCTTTAGGGAAAGTGCACTCTGCGACAAAGTCCGCCAGGGCCTGAGCTTTGATCGCTCGTCGGGGCTGGAATTCTATCCCGAATTCACTTAGCTCTACGTTCCACTTAAGTAATCTCCCTAACATGTCAACCTTCTGTAGGACATCCTTGAGGGATTGATCTGTGAGGACAATTACCTTTTGGGAGTGGAAGTATTGGCGGAGCCTCATGAACGCTACCACTAGGGCAAACGCCAACTTCTCAAGCTTCGAGTAATTGCTCTCTCCTCCCTACAGTATCCTACTGACATAGTAGATGGGCATCTGCCCCCCCTCCGTGTTTTTGACGAGCACGACTGCGATCGTCTCGTTCGACGCTGCGAGGTACATGTACGTCTCTCCCTCGTTCGGCCTAGTCAGTAGGGGGGAAGCTGAGGTAAACCTTCAGTTGTTCAAATGCTTCCTGACACTTAGGAGTCCAGGTGAATCTGGATCTGGTCCTGAGCGGCCTGAAGAACGGCAGACATTTCTCGGCGGACTTAGAGACGAATCTGTTGAGTGCTGTCACTCGTACCGTCAGATTTTGTATCTCCTTGACAGATTCGGGGGGCTTCATATCCAGGATGACTTTGACTTTTTCGGGGTTGGCTTCGATCCCCCTGCTGGAGACCATGAAGCCCAGGAACTTGCCTGCCTCTACGGCGAACGTGCATTTGGCCGGATTAAGTTTCATGTGGTATTTCCTTAGGTAGTCAAAGCACTCGGCGAGGTGTTCCAGGTAATCTTCCATTGTAGAGCTCTTGACCAGCATGTCGTCGACATACACCTCCATGGATTTCCCAATTAGCTCTTTGAAAACCTTGTTGACCAACCTCTGGTACGTCGCACCAGCGTTCTTCAGTCCGGAGGGCATGACGTTGTAGCAATATAGCCCATCCTCAGTGATGAAGGACGTCTTCTCTGAATCCCTTGGGTCCATGGAAAATCTGATTATACCCGGAGAAGGCGTCCATGAAACTGAGGAATTTGTTCCCGGATGATGCGTCGACAAGACGGTCGATGGTGGGCCGAGGGAAGCTATCCTTTGGGCAAGCTTTGTTGAGGTTGGTGAAGTCCACGCACATCCTCCACTTTCCGTTGGACTTCTTGACCATTACCACGTTCGACACCCACTCTGGGTATTGAACTTCTCGGATAAAATCGGCCTTGAGTAGTTTGTCTACTTCCTCTCTGACGGCAGCTATCTTCTCTGACGAGAACATCCTCTTCTTCTGTTTGATTGGTCTGAATGAGGGATCGACGTTCAGCTTATGACTCATGACCTGTGGGTCGATCCCAGGCATCTCTGCTGGAGTCCAGGCGAAGACGTCAGCATTGTCTTGCAGGAACTCTCTTATATCCAGCTGTTCGTCGGGACCCAGCATGGAGCTGATCTTAGTTGTGCCGTCCGGTATATCGGTTCGTAGCACGACCTTGAGGGGCTTATCGACGGGCTCTGGCTTTGCCGTTTTGGCTTCGTCTCTGATGTCCAAATTATTCACGGCAGGCCCCTTGTTCGTACACTTTGACGACTCTCCTTTCTCCCAAATAGTCTCGGGTTCGTCGTGACCAGTTTCTGTCGTTGCGATGGTTTCCTCCGGGGTGGTCAGTGCTAGGGTACACACTTCCATGTCCGTCACATCGGGTGAGCGGCGTGATCTGGAAGATTGCCCCCGAGCCATGGTCTCTCACAATTGATTCTTCCTTCTTTCTCTGGTGGGCAGTCGGAGAGACGTGACATGGCATCTTCTCGCTGTTAATAAGTTTGAGCGCATGTATCCTACGCCCGACGGAGTGGGGAACTTCATGGTGAGACAGTACACGGCGTCAACCATTTTCACCTTCTTCATCAGGGGTCGTCCTATCAGGCCATTGTAGCTGGAGGGAGATCGACAACGACGAACGTGTGCATGAAACTCAATACATGCTCTCCGTCCCCGATGCAGATCGACAAGTAAGCAGTCCCTTTGGTTGGTATGGGTGTCAGGTTGAAACCGTAAATGGGCTCCGACGGTTCCAGGTAATCGTCCGAAAGTGCATACTGCTTATATGCGTCGTACATGATGATGTCGACCGCACTTCCGCTGCCAACGAGTATCCTATCTCTCGTGAAGTTGGTGATCACTGCTGTGACGACGATCGGATCATTGTCATCATTGGTCTCCATGTCTTCATTGCTATTGTTGAGTGCATAATTTCCTATCTTTTTCATATCTTGTAATGGTGTTTTTATAACTTTTTGAGTTGATTTGCTACTTAGTTGTTCATTTATATGTTTTAGGTACTTTAAAAGAGAATTGGAAGCAAAAGAAGCATAATGGACAGAGAAGTAGATGTCCTGCATCAACTAGGAGTGGGTCGAAATCAACCTTCGCAGTAGGGGCGAGATTCACCAAGAGAAAGAAGGAATTTCCCTGTTTGGACCTTCATCAGGGTCAAACTTAACCTTCTTTGGGTCGAAACAGGATTTGAAAACAAGGTTGCAGATTATATTCATTTGGGCTCAACTGTTTTTGGGCTAAAATTGACTACAGCTTTGCAATTTGGGCCTTGGAAGAAAAGAAGATGACCCATGTTACTTTTATTTGTCTTTTAGATTTGATGGCAAAGTTGTGATATTGCCAAAATCAAAATATTAGGATTTCATATATATATTTAGTCGCATACTTTTGACGGAATGCAGTTTTGGAGATTGAGATTGAACTTTTCAATTCCTGAAATTGGAATTTTGCTTTGGGCTTTGAACATGATTTCAAGAATGAAGATTTTCTTTTATTCTTGATTATTTTGTATCCAATCTTTTCTAGTTAATTCAATTTTGAGACTTTCAATCTCTTGGGTATTTGATTTGTGAGGCTCTGCGCTTATTCATCTATCTTGTAAGTATTTCAATTTTCTCTAAATTATTTGAATGATTTCATGTTTGATTATGTAGAATGGCCATCTATTGTAATTGGGTATGATTTTTATTGTTAGATAAGATTCCTATATGCAATCGTAGGTAATCGAATCCCTAGTAACAACTTAGAGTAGCCCTCTAAGAGAATCTTGAATATAGGTTGAATGTTGCCTATATTAGTGAACATTGTCTATTGTTGGCTAAGATCTTTCTAGTTCTTAAAGCAATGGGTTACTTGAATCTAGTAGACGATTGAACTAGGTTAGTACACATGTTAGGATTTAATTTAGGACGTGAGTCAGGACTAATGAAGAATAAGGAAAGATAGGGATTAATGGGTCGATGACGTTAATCCACGCCATCTATTTACCAAGTTAGATATCAATTAATGCCAAGGATCAAATCCTTTTATCCCAAGAGTGTGATTGTCTTGAAATTGGAATATTTATTTAATTGTTTCTTTAATCTCCCTACTAGTTTAATTTGTGTTTTATTTAGTTTAGTTAATTTCTCCATAAAACCCCCCATTTAGTTTAATTCACAACTTTAGGAAAAGCAATTATAACAATAGTTCTCTGGGGATCGACTCATACTTACTCTACCTATAGGTTTTGTATGATTTTATTTTTGGTGGAATACGACACCCATCAAATTTTGGCGCCGTTGCCGGGGAACTCATACTTACTCTATCTATAGGTTTTGTATGATTTTATTTTTAGTGGAATACGACACCCATCAAATTTTCGCGTCGTTGCCGGGGAACTCATTTGTTTTGTTACTTTCCTTTAGTTTTGTTTTTATTTTTCGTATTTTGTTTTTGTTTTTTGCGTTTTTTGTGTTTTTGTTAATTTTGCAGGTTTAGGCATTAGGCGCTGCTTTACAAGTCACCCCTCCATTCAAGTGTTGATTAATTATTGGCTAAATTTGGTTTCCACGTTCCTTGAACTTAATTTATATTTTCATTATTATGGAACAATTTAGCGCTTATGATGGATTTTCTTACTATGACCCTTATTTCAACCATTGTTCTTACAATTCAGGTTATGAAGATTATCCACCATATGAGCAGCATGGAGGTCAACATTTTCTTAGTTCGTGTTATGAGCCATATGCAAGTTATCACCAATTTGAGGACCAACAAATTCAATTCTCACAACAAGTTCAAGCTCCAAATTCAACTTTAGTGGCTTTAATGGAAAAACTTGTTGATGGACAATTGTTACTTGCTAAAGGACAATCATTAATTAAACAAAAATTATCGATACATGAACAAGAAATAGAAGATCTGGGAAATCAAGTGGGGCAACTTGTTGGTTCCTTAGGAAGGGTTGAAGCTTACCTTAATACCCTTGAGGAAGAAAAGAATGAAGCATGGGAAGTGAACCAAGGTTGATGCGCTAAGGACTCATCATGGTCTTGAAGAGCACAATGGAGATCATGGAGAGGATGTGCATATGCGACAAGGAGGCTTGGAGAAGCTTGAAGATGCTAAGGAAGAAGTTTCAAGCTTATCGGAGTTGCCTAAGATGCCATTTGATCCATTGAAGATGCCATTAGGCCCAATGACAAGGGCAAGAGCTAAAAGGTTCAAGGAAGCTTTGTTTGGCCTCATTAGAGTTCATCTTGAAGAGTTTAAAGCCATCGGAGATCATTTGAAGCCCATTGGAGATCATCAACAAAGGAATATTCCCATCGATTCCAAGTTGTGCATTCTTCTTGAAATCGATGAGAACTAGGTCATTAGAGTTGTAATTTGGCCATTGTGGGCTTTATTCTATCTTTAATTAGCTTATTTTTAAGTTTGGATGTTATTTGGTTTGGGCCTTGTTTGACTAAGTCCAATCCTTGTTTAATTATGTCTTCATTTCCTTTTCCTAGTTGGGTTTGGACTAGTTTTACCCTAGGCCATATATTTGGACGAAAATTAGGTTATTTTTCTAGATTTAGGGCATCACCCTATGCCTATATAAAGGCACCAAACCCCTCTTGTAAACATAAGTTGAGTTGATTAATAAAATTGAGGTTTTTAACCAAATTGATTATCTTAGCTTCTTTGTTCTAGTTTGAGCAAAACTTAGGGTTCTTCAATCTTGTAGAGTCCTAGCAAACAATTAAGTTATGATACTTGATTGCTTGTGAATCTTGTGATCTTAGGTGTTCAATTGCAGGTCTAATTGGAGGTCTAAGGCCGACGAAAGAAGAAGATTGCTTGGGTGAGATTGTCGACATACACATCTAGAAGTTGAAAGTTGTTCAAGTTGATTCTTGGCGGGTCACAAGGGTGGATTTGAATCTTAAAACAACTAGATTCGTATCAATTGGTAATCAGAGCATAGGTTGTCATCTTCAATCGGTAAATCTATCCTTCTATTCATCTGTCATCAAGTTTTTCATCCATCAAAGTTTTTTTCTAATTTTCTAGATCTGAAAATTCCGAAAATTCAAAAATTTATTGTGGTTTTTTCTTAACTCCAATCAACTTGAAAATTCAGATTTGGAGTCCTCATACCTTGTAGTTTAATCGAAAAATAAAAAAAAATAAAAAAAATTTCGACCAGAAACTTGTGAAATTTATTCTGGCTTCGTTTGAGCTCGGAAAACTTTGAAATTTGAGGTCTAGACTTCTTTTGTGTCTGCCGCACCTTTGACCTAGGGTTCTTATCGGGGTATATTGGGGATTAGGGTTTGTTTTGAGCAATTGAGTCAATTGTTTGCATCTAACCCTAATTGATTGTTTGTTTGAGATTCTTGGGTTGCTTTTGCTGTGAATTGAGATCTAATTTGAAGAATTTCAGGTTTAAACCCTATTGGACACAAGTGGTAAAAAAATTGGATCTAAGTGGTACTAGGGTTTATAATTGATTAAATTGATTGATTTGTGTTACTAATTGTGTTTTGTGCAGCAAGTTTGGGAGACAAAAGGCTGTTTGGATTGTATAGATCACTTTTTGTTTTTGATTCACTCAAGTTAATTGTTTGTTCCTCAAGTAGGTCACGAGAAGAAAGGAGGCTCTAACAATTTGCTCTTATTAGGCCTATTGAAGCTAGAAAAAGGCATAATTCTTGTGAGATCATTAAGAGAGTAGTGGATCGCCAATCCATAGGTTGAGTGCAAACACGAGAGCACAACAAAGGTAAATCACACACACACTAGTGAGGGATTTTTATTACTAACTTTTCTTTGTGTGTAGGTATAATGGGAGATCAAAATCAAGCCAATGATGTGGCTACCTCGTTGCAAGATATCTTGCAACAATTAGGTACTATCACAACAAGATTAGATGCCTTGGAGGTTCAAAATCAACAAGAACCACCACCTCAACAAAGAGAAAACAATGCCGCACCAAACAATGAGCAAAGGGATCAACAACAACAACAAGTTCAACAAAGGCAAATTGCTAGGAGAGTTGATCCTATGGAGAGATTGAGGCAACAAGAACTTGGAGGCCAAGCTTACAATGAAAACTTGCGGCCTAGGAGAGGAGAACAAAGAGATGAGCCTAAGGACAACATCAAGTACAAAATACCAAAGTTCAATGGGAGAGGGACACCTGCGGATTACTTGGATTGGGAGTCTAAATTGGACATGTACTTTGATTTTCATCCTTTTGCTGAGGCTAAAAAGGTACAAATTGCTATCCTTGAATTTGTTGAGAATGCTTTGAATTGGTATAATCAATTGGTGCAGTCAAGGAGAAGGAATTTGGAGAGGCCAATTGACACATGGACCGAATTGAAGAGTTGCATGAGAAAGAGGTTTGTTCCAAGCTTTTACATCAATTCTCTATACCAAAGCTTACAAACTTTAAGGCAAGGATCGAAAAGTGTAGATGAGTACTACTCCGAGATGATGTTGTTGATATCAAGGGCTGAAATTGAAGAAGCTCCACAAGCCACCATGGCCAGGTTTCTTGCGGGATTGAATAGGGAGATTCATGACATTGTGGAGATGCAACAACACTATGATGTGGAGGAGTTGTTACAACATGCATTGAAGGCCGAGGGGCAAATCAAAAGGAGTGGCGCAACAAGGAGAGGATTTTCATCATCAAACTCATGGAAAACTCCAATCAAGAAAGATGAGAAAACTCAAAGTAAGGAGGTGGCGCAAAAGGGGTTAGTAACACCTAAATCCGATTTTAAATCTTCATCTTCTTCTAGTTCTAACTCTAAATCTCACCTTAAGTGTTTCAAGTGTCAAGGTTATGGTCATTATGCTAAGGACCGTGTTAACAAAAAGGTGATGTTTCTTAATGATCATGGTGAAATTGTGAGTGAAGAAGAGGATTTTAGTGATGGAGATGATGAAGGAGGTTCTGCGCAAGAGGGAGATGATGATGGTGATGAGTTGGCTTCACTTAAGAATTTGGTTGCTAGGAGAGCCTTGAGTGCATATGTGAGAGATGATGTGCAAAATCAAAGAGAAAACTTGTTCCATATGAGGATGTATGCGAATGGAAAGCCTAGTAGTTTGATCATTGATGGTGGGAGTTTTACAAACATAACTAGTGTTTATTTAGTAAAGGAGTTGCAATTACCCACTTCCAAACACCCTAAACCCTATAGTTTAGGATGGATCAACGACAAGGAGGAGATTAAAGTTAACAAACAAGTTTTAGTTTCTCTTTCTTTGGGCAGGTACAAAGAAGATGTCTTGTGTGATGTTTTGCCAATGCAAGCATGCCATGTGCTACTTGGTCGACCATGGCAATTTGACAACAAGGTGAAGCATGATGGTGAGTCCAACAAGTGCACCTTTATGCATGGTAAGAGGCCTATTACTTTAATTCCTTTATCACCTCAAGAAGCTTTAAAAGATCAATTTAAATTGAAAGAGGATTTTGCTAAGTTAGAGGATGAATTTAAGGTTAAAGAAAGGGCAAAGCATGATAGTTCTAGTGATTGCGTTGGAAATACATCAATTGTGCAAGCTAGTTCTAAGAAAGTTGTTAAAGAGTGTATGTTAGCTTCTAAGAGTAAGATTAAGAGTGCTTTGAAAGATAATTCTGGTTTATTCTTACTTTTGCTTAAAAATACACTTGTGAGCACTAACAACTTGGCTGGAGAACTTCCAAGCAAAATTGTTTCTCTTTTAGATGAGTTTGCAGATTTGTTTCCTGAGGAGATTCCTAGTGGTTTACCACCAATTAGAGGGATTGAACATCAAATTGACTTCATCCCTGGGGCGCAAATTCCAAACAAGCCAGCTTATAGGACAAATCCTGATGAAACAAAAGAGTTGGAGAAACAAGTTGGAAAGTTGCTAGAAAAGGGTTATGTGCGCGAGAGTCTTTCTCCATGTGCAGTTCCAGTCTTACTTGTTCCAAAGAAGGATGGAACTTGGAGAATGTGTGTTGATTGTAGGGCAATAAACAACATAACAGTTAAGTATCGCCACCCTATTCCTAGATTAGATGATATGCTTGATGAATTGCATGGTTCTTGCTTATTTTCAAAGATTGATCTTAAGAGTGGATATCATCAAATTCGCATGAAAGAGGGTGATGAATGGAAAACTGCTTTTAAAACTAAGTTAGGATTGTATGAATGGTTAGTTATGCCTTTTGGATTAACTAATGCACCTAGTACTTTCATGAGATTAATGAATCATGTTTTAAGAGCTTATATTGGAAAGTTTGTTGTTGTTTATTTTGATGATATACTTGTGTATAGCCGCAACTTAGAGGAACATATTTGAGATGTGTTTTAGATGTACTTAGGGTTGAGAAGTTGTATGCTAACCTTAAGAAGTGCACCTTTTGCACAAACAAGCTTGTTTTTCTTGGTTTTGTGGTTTCTGCGCAAGGTATACATGTTGATGAGGAGAAGATCAAAGCCATCAAGGATTGACCAACCCCCACCAACGTTGGTCAAGTGAGATCCTTCCATGGCTTGGCCGGATTCTATAGGAGGTTTGTTAAGGATTTTAGCACCTTAGCCGCCCCTATTACTAGTGTGATGAAGAAGAATGCACCATTCAAGTGGGGAAAAGAGCAACAAGAAGCATTTGAGACTTTGAAGGATAAATTAACTAATGCTCCTTTGCTTGTTTTACCTAACTTTAACAATACTTTTGAGATTGAATGTGATGCTTCAGGTGTAGGTATTGGCGCAGTACTCATGCAAGGAGGGAAACCCGTGGCATACTTTAGTGAGAAGTTGAATGGGGCTGCGTTGAACTATCCTACCTATGATAAGGAGTTGTATGCTCTTGTTAGGGCATTACAAACATGGCAGCATTATTTGTGGCCTAAGGAGTTTTTGATTCATACGGATCATGAGAGCTTGAAGTACTTAAAGGGCCAACAAAAGCTGAATAAGAGGCATGCTAAGTGGATTGAGTTCATTGAATCCTTTCCATATGTGGTGCGCTACAAGAAAGGTAAGGAGAATGTTGTAGCCGATGCTTTATCAAGGAGGTATGTTTTACTTTCCATGCTTGATTCTAAGTTTCTTGGATTTGAGTTTATTAAAGACTTATATGCTAGTGATGCTTACTTTAGTGATGTGTTTAAAGCATGTGAGAATTCTGGATTTGGGAAGTATTATAAGCATGATGGATTTTTTTTTAAAGAATCTAGATTGTGTATACCTACTTGTTCTTTGCGTTTTGTGCTTGTGAGGGAATCGCATGAGGGTGGTTTAATGGGTCACTTTGGTGTTGATAGAACATATGAGATATTGCATGAACACTTCGTTTGGCCTAAAATGCGATATGATGTAGGAAAGCATGTTTCTAGTTGCATTACTTGTTTGCAAGCTAAGTCTACATCTAATCCTCATGGTTTGTATACTCCTTTGCCTATTCCTCATGAACCATGGACTCATATTAGCATGGATTTTGTTTTAGGATTACCTCGTTCTAGGAGAGGTAAAGATTCTATCTTTGTGGTTGTTGATAGGTTTTCTAAGATGGCACACTTTATTGCATGCACCAAAACTGATGATGCCATTAATGTAGCTAATTTGTTCTTTAAAGAGATTGTTAGACTACATGGAATGCCTAGGACGATTGTGAGTGATAGAGATGCTAAGTTCTTAAGTCACTTTGGAGAACTTTGTGGGCTAAGTTAAGTACTAGTTGTTATTTTCAACTACTTGTCATCCTCAAACTGATGGTCAAACTGAAGTAGTTAATAGGACTTTGTCTACCTTACTTAGAGCTTTGATTAAAAAGAACTTAAGGACTTGGAAAGATTGTTAACCTCATGTTGAATTTGCATACAATAGAAGCATACATAGTACAACTGGATTTTCACCTTTTGAATGCGTGTATGGCTTTAATCCTTTAACTCCATTAGATTTGTTGAGTTTACCTTTAAGTGTGCAAGTTGACATGGATGGGGAACGCAAGGCAGATTTTGTTAGGGATCTTCATACAAAGGTTAGAGCTCAAATTGAGAAGAAAACACAACACTACATGAAGAATGCTAACAAGGGACACAAAGAGGTCATCTTTGAACCCGGAGATTGGGTTTGGTTGCATCTAAGAAAGGAAAGGTTCCCTGAGAAGAGGAAGTCTAAGCTATTACCTTGTGGAGATGGTCCATTCCAAGTCTTGGAGAGGATCAACAACAATGCCTACAAGCTAGATCTTCCTAGTGAATATGGTAATGTAAGTACTACTTTTAATGTCTCAGACTTATCCTTGTTTGATAATGATGCAGATTTGAGGACAAATCCTTTTCAAGGGAGAGGGGATGATGCGCTAAGGACTCATCATGGTCTTGAAGAGCACAATGGAGATCATGGAGAGGATGTGCATATGCGACAAGGAGGCTTGGAGAAGCTTGAAGATGCTAAGGAAGAAGTTTCAAGCTCATCGGAGTTGCCTAAGATGCCATTTGATCCATTGAAGATGCCATTAGGCCCAATGACAAGGGCAAGAGCTAAAAGGTTCAAGGAAGCTTTGTTTGGCCTCATTAGAGTTCATCTTGAAGAGTTTAAAGCCATCGGAGATCATTTGAAGCCCATTGGAGATCATCAACAAAGGAATATTCCCATCGATTCCAAGTTGTGCATTCTTCTTGAAATCGATGAGCACTAGGTCATTAGAGTTGTAATTTGGCCATTGTGGGCTTTATTCTATCTTTAATTAGCTTATTTTTAAGTTTGGATGTTATTTGGGTTGGGCCTTGTTTGACTAAGTCCAATCCTTGTTTAATTATGTCTTCATTTCCTTTTCCTAGTTGGGTTTGGACTAGTTTTACCCTAGGCCATATATTTGGACGAAAATTAGGTTATTTTTCTAGATTTAGGGCATCACCCTATGCCTATATAAAGGCACCAAACCCCTCTTGTAAACATAAGTTGAGTTGATTAATAAAATTGAGGTTTTTAACCAAATTGATTATCTTAGCTTCTTTGTTCTAGTTTGAGCAAAACTTAGGGTTCTTCAATCTTGTAGAGTCCTAGCAAACAATTAAGTTATGATACTTGATTGCTTGTGAATCTTGTGATCTTAGGTGTTCAATTGCAGGTCTAATTGGAGGTCTAAGGCCGACGAAAGAAGAAGATTGCTTGGGTGAGATTGTCGACATACACATCTAGAAGTTGAAAGTTGTTCAAGTT
>AWUE01017442.1:0-43387 GCA_001974825.2 Corchorus olitorius
GTAGATCGGCGTGATTCTTTCCCTTACGCGATGTTTCCCCCCGCAGCTGGGAGTCGTTCAGCATAGTTTCGAACGGAGTGGACATTGATCGATTCGTGAATTGAGAGCTTGACTTTTTCGTTCAAGTTCCCACAGACGGCGCCAAATTGTTGAGGGCGAAATGCTCAACAAGGACAGTCAGCAAAGACGGTCGTCCTGAGCCTCTAAGACCTCGAGCTTGACGACCTGCACAAGGTAGAAAGCCTCGGGGTGCGGGGATGGAATCCCGCGCTAGCACTCTGACGGTCAAGTCAGTGTCGAATCTTCGAATTAGTGAGAGGATTCTTAGAGTTTGAAGTCTAGAGTTTTTGGAATAAATGCAATAAATGAGGGGTTACCCTTTATATAGGCACTGGGGTGCCAGGTGGCATACGGTACGGATGTGTGCATATTACCCGGGTCGGATCCAGGTTGCGGGTCATCACGTCGGGTGCTTGTGAGGTTGACGTTGTACGAATGGTATTAACAATACTAAATAGAGTTAGACTTTAAAATATGCATAACTATCAAAGGTGCACATTTAAGAATTTGGTTCTTTTCCAAATGCAATCTAGATGATCAAAAATGGATTATCTAATCTAAACTAAAAAATGGAATTAAAAGGATCAAAGAAAAACCCCGAGTATGCAAAATGACCAAAATGCCCCTGAATGTGCAAAAATGACCAAAATGCCCCTGAATGTGCAAATGACCAAAATTCCCATGAATGTGCAAATGACCAAAATGCCCCTGAGTGTGCAAATGACCAATTAAGAAATAAGTTGATTTAATTCATGGTCCTCTTTGTCTACAGCTGCCCCTCTTTGTGCATTTTCTGACTAATGGGAAGTTTACAAAAGAACACTTTGTATGCTTTCTGTTAGTAAGAAAATGTGCAAAGACGTAGACACCCGTTATACGTGCATGCATGGAAAAAATAAATTTTAAGAAGAAATTTGATTTTAATGAATTCAGACTTTGAGATGTAGACTTTCAATCAGAGACCTCGATCAGGATTCTAAAATAAGACAAGATTTTGAAAACTTTCTACCCGAGACCTCGAGCAGGATTTTAAAAACAAGACGAGATTTTGGATTGAAAATTCTCTACCAGAGACCTCGAACCGGATTTTAAAAACAAGACAATATTTCGAATTGGAAACTCTCTACCAGAGACCTCGAACATGTATTTTTTTTTAATTTTTAATTTTTAATTTTTAAAAAAAAACAAGACAAGATTTTGAAAACTCTCTACCAGAGACCTCGAACAGGATTTTAAAAACAAGACAAGATTTTGAATTGAAAACTCTCTACAAGAGACCTCGAACAGGATTTTAAAAACAAGACAAGATTTTGAATTGAAGACTCTCTACAAGAGACATCGAACAGGATTTTGAAAACAAGACAAGATTTTGAATTGAAAACTCTCTACCAGAGACCTCGAACAGGATTTTAGAAACAAGACAAGATTTTGAATTGAAAACTCTCTACCAGAGACCTCGATCAGGATTTTGAAAAAAACAAGACTAGATTTTGAATTGAAAACTCTCTACTGGAGACCTCGAACAGGATTTTGGAAAAAGCAAGATAAGATTTTGAATTGAAAACTTTCTACCAGAGACCTTGAACAGGATTTTAAAAGCAAGATAAGATTTTGAATTTAAAACTCTCTGCCAGAGACCTCGATTAGGATTTTGAAAATAACAAGACTAGATTTTGAATTGAAAACTCTCTACCAGAGACCTCGATTAGGATTTTTAGAAACAGAAAGGGAATTTGATTTAAAACTGAAACTCAAACAAAAACTCAATCAATATCATAAGAAAAAACATCTTTTCTTTCTTTGAATCAAATTTTTTGTCTCACATTAAGTGTTTTAAGTGTCAAGGATTTGGTCACTATGCAAAGGATTGTGTCAACAAGAAGGTGTTGTACTTTAATGATCATGGTGAACTTGCGAGTGAAGATGAAGAATTTAACTTAGGATCTAGTGGAGATGGAGATGATGAAAGGGAAGATGTGGCGACAAGTGATGATGATGATGAGTTACCACCACTTAAGAGTTTGGTTGCGAGGAGAGCTTTGAGTGCATATGTTAAAGAAGATGTGCAAAACCAAAGGGAGAACTTGTTTCATACTAGGTGTTATGCGAATGGAAAGCCTAGTAGTGTGATTATTGATGGTGGGAGTTGTACAAACATAGCTAGTGTTTATTTGGTGAAGGAGTTGCAATTACCTACTACCAAACTTCCAAAACCCGATAGCTTAGGTTGGTTCAATGATAGAGAAAAAATTATGGTTAACAAACAAGTTTTAGTTTCTCTTTCTTTGGGCAGGTACAAAGAGGATGTTTTGTGTGATGTTTTGCCAATGCATGCATGTCATGTACTACTTGGTCGACCATGGCAATATGACAACAAAGTGAAGCATGATGGTGAGACCAACAAGTACTCCTTTATGTGTGGTAAGCATCCTATTACTTTAGTTCCTTTATCACCTCAAGAAGCTTTAAAAGATCAATTGAAATTGAGGGATGATTTTGCTAAATTGGATACTGAATTTAGGGCTAAAGAAAAGGGTAACCCCGATTCTAAAATTGTTGATTATTTTGATGATAAAACGACCTTATTTTCAAAGAGTAATTCCGAACCTAATTTGAGTGTTGTTTGCAATGACACTAAATCTGTTTTGAGTGTTGTTAGTGATGATAAAACAATCTTGTTAGATGAAAATGATTCTATTTTGGTTGATCATATCATTGAAAATAATTCTGTTTTGGGTGAAAAGAAAGAGATTTCTAGGGAAGTTGTTAAAGAGTGTATGTTAGCTACTAAGAGTGAGATTAAGAATGCTTTGAAAGATAATTCTGTTTTGATCTTACTTTTGCTTAAAAATACACTTGTGAGTACTAACAACTTGGCTGGAGAACTTCCAAGCAAAATTGTGTTTCTTTTGAGTGATTTTGTAGGAATTGGACTTGTTTTAATGCAAGGAGGAAAGCTCGTAGCTTATTCTAGTGAGAAATTCAATGGGGCAGCATTGAACTATCCAACCTATGAAAAGGAGTTGAATGCATTTGTGCGTGCATTGCATGATGTACAATACAAGAAAGTTAACATGAAAGGCTCAAAGATGACTTGTGATTGGAAGCCTGGAGATTGGAATGGACCATCAACAAAGAAGATAAAATCATTCCAAGTGTTGGAGAGGATCAACAATAATGCATACAAGCTAGATCTTCCTAGTGAGTATGGTAATGTGAGTGCTACCTTTAATGTTTCTGATTTGTCTTTGTTTGACAATGATGCAGATTTGAGGATAAATCCTTTTCAACGGGGAGAGAATGATGCGCCAAGGGCTTATCAAGGACATCAAGATGACAATGGAGATGATGGAAAGGATGAGCATGGAGTGCAAGGAAGCATGAAGATCAAGGAGATATCACACAACATGTTTCAAGCACCAAGAAGATGGCGAAGATGTCATTTGATCCATTGAAGATGTCATTAGGTCCAATGACAAGAGCAAGAGCCAAGAGATTCAAGGATACATTAATGGGCTTTGTTCGAACTCATCTTGAAGATATGAAGTCCCTTGAAGTTCAATTGAAGACATTTGGAGATGATTTGAGCAAGGAAAAACCACCCAAAGACAAGCTCTTCACTTTGCTTGCTTTTGAAACTTAATTTAAGTTTCTGATGGCACCCAGGAGCGGGTATGGGTACCTAGGGCCGGGCACCATCAAAAAAGGCCTTAAAACAAGTGTGAGGTCACCCAGAGCCGGGTAGGGGTACCCAGGGGCAGCTCACCTGCGGATTTATTTTTATTATTGTATTTTGTTTTCCTAGTTGAACTTGGAATTAGGCTATTTCCTTGTCTTTTCCTTATGTGTGCCGCCCAAGGCTTTATTTTTGGATAGTTTTGGGGATGGTGATGATGAAGGGGACGATGATGAGGCAATTGCTAATGGTGATGAGATAGTTCCACTTAATAGTTTGGTTGCTAGGAGAACTTTAAGTGCATATGTGAAAAGGGATGTGCAAAACCAAATGGAGAACTTGTTTCATACTAGATGCTATGTGAATGGGAAACCTAGTAGTGTGATTATTGATGGTGGGAGTTGTACAAACATAGCTAGTGTTTATATGGTGAAGGAGTTACAACTACCTACATCTAAGCATCCAAAACCCTATAGCTTAGGTTGGTTCAATGATAGAAAAGAAATTAGGGTTAACAAACAAGTTTTGGTTTCTCTTTCTTTGGGCAGGTACAAAGAGGATGTCTTGTGTGATATACTACCTATGCAAGCTTGTCATGTGTTGATTGGGAGGCCTTGGCAATATGACAACAAGGTGAAGCATGATGGTGAAACAAACAAGTATTCCTTTATGTGTGGTAAGATTCCTATCACTTTAGTTCCTTTATCACCTCAAGAAGCTTTAAAAGATCAATTGAAATTAAGAGATGATTTTGCTAGATTAGAGGCTGAATTTAGGGCTAAAGAAAAGAGTAAAACATAACCTAAATTGCATGATGAAGATAATGCAAAAGGGGCTGTTTTGGTTGAAAAGAAAGTTAGTTCTAAGAAAGTTGTTAAAGAGTGTATGTTAGCTACTAAGAGTGAGATTAAGAGTGCTTTGAATGAGAATTCTGTTTTGATCTTACTTTTATGTCGAAATACACTATTGGGTACTAACAACTTGGCTTGAGAACTTCCAAGCAATATTGTTTCTCTTTTGCATGATTATGAAACTGTGTTTCCTAAGGAAATTCCTAGTGGATTGGCACCAATTAGAGGGATTGAGCATCAAATTGACTTCATCCCTGGGGCGCAAGTACCTAATAGGCCAGCCTATAGGACAAATCTTGATGAGACAAAGGAATTGGAGAAACAAGTTGGGGAGTTGCTTGAAAAGGGATATGTGCGAGAAAGCCTTTCTCCATGTGTTGTTCCTGTGTTGCTAGTTCCAAAGAAGGATGGAACTTGGACAATGTGTGTTGATTGTCGAGCTATCAACAACATAACAGTTAAATATCGTCACCCTATTCTTAGATTAGATGATATGTTAGATGAATTGCATGGTGCTTGTTAATTTTCTAAAATTGATCTTAAAAGTGGGTACCATCAAATTCGCATGAAAGAGGGTGATGAATGGAAAACTGCCTTTAAAACTAAGCTTGGATTGTATTAATGGTTAGTTATGCCTTTTGGATTGACTAATGCACCTAATACTTTTATGAGGCTAATGAACCATGTTTTAAGAGCTTTTATTGGTAAGTTTGTTGTTGTTTACTTTAATGATATACTTGTGTATAGCAAAACCTTAGAGGATCATGTTGAGCACTTAAGATGTGTATTAGATGTACTTAGGGTTGAGAAGTTGTATGATAACCTTAAGAAGTTCACCTTTTGCATAAATAGGCTTGTTTTCCTTGGTTTTGTGGTTAGTGCGCAGGGTATAGAGGTTGATGAAGAGAAGATCAAAGCCATCAAAGATTGGCCAACTCCAACCAATGTTGGTCAAGTGAGATCATTCCATGGCTTGACTGGATTTTATAGGAGGTTTGTTAAGGACTTTAGCACCTTGGCAGCACCTATAACAAGTGTAATGAAGAAGGATGCACCATTCAAATGGGGAAAAGAACAACAAGAAGCATTTGAGACCTTGAAGACTAAGCTTACTAATGCTCCTTTGCTTGTTTTGCCTAACTTTAACAATACTTTTGAGATTTAATGTGATGCATCAGGTATAGGAATTGGAGCTGTTTTGATGCAAGTAGGGAAGCCTGTGGCATATTTTAGTGAGAAATTGAATGGGCTGCATTGAACTATCCAACCGATGACAAGGAGTTATATGCTCTTGTGAGAGCATTACAAACGTGGCAACATTATTTGTGGCTTGAAGTACTTGAAAGTCCAACAAAAGTTGAACAAACGACATGCTAAGGGGATGGAGTTCATTTAGAGTTTTCCTTATGTTGTGCGATATAAGAAAGGTAAGGAGAATGTTGTGGTTGAGGCATTGTCAATGAGGTATGTGTTACTTTCCACACTTGAATCTAAATTTTTAGGATTTGAATTTATTAAGGACTTATATGCTTTGGATGCTTACTTTGGTGATATCTATAAAGCATGTGCTAAATCTAGTTTTGGAAAGCATTATATGCATAATGGATTTTGTTTAAAGAATTTATATTATGTATTCCTTCTTGTTCTTTGCGTGATGTGCTTATGAGGGAATCAAATGAAGGGGGTTTAATGGGTCATTTTGGTGTTGATAGAACATATGAGATCTTGCATGAACACTTCTTTTGGCCTAAGATGCGATATGATGTAGGAAAGCATGTTTCTAGTTGTATTGTTTGTTTGCAAGCTAAATCTACATCTAAACCTCATGCATTGTATACTCCTTTGCCTATTCCGAATGAACCTTGGACACACATTAGCATGGATTTTGTGTTAGGTTTGCCTCATTCTAGGAGAGGTAAAAGATTCTGTATTTGTTGTGGTTGACAGGTTTTCTAAGATGACACACTTTATTGCATGTTCTAAGATTGATGATGCCATTAACGTAGCTAACTTATTCTTTAGGGAGATTGTAGATTGCATGGAATGCCTAGAACCATTGTTTCTGATAGAGATACTAAGTTCTTAAGTCACTTTTAGAGAACTTTATGGGCTAAGTTAGGTTCATAGTTGATGTTTTCAACAACTTGTCTTCCTCAAACTGATGGACAAACTGAAGTTGTTAATAGGACTTTATCTACCTTGCTTAGAGCTTTGATTAAAAAGAACTTAAGAACATGGGAGGAATGTTTGCCACATGTTGAATTTGCATATAATAGAAGCATACATAGTACTACTGGTTATTCACCTTTTGAAAATGTGTATGGTTTTAATCCTTTAACTCCTTTGGATTTGATGAGTTTACCTTTGAGTGTGCAAGTTGACATGGATGGTAAAAGCAAGGCCGAATATGTTAGAGAACTTCATGAGAAGGTTAGAGAAAACATTGAAAAGAAGACTCAACACTACATGAAGAAGGCTAACAAGGGGCGCAAATAAGTTATCTTTGAGCCTGGAGATTGGGTTTGGTTGCATCTAAGGAAGGAGAGATTTCCTTAGAAGAGGAAGTCTAAGCTCTTACCCCGTGGAGATGGTCCATTCCAAGTGTTGGAGAGGATCAACAACAATGCCTACAAGCTAGATCTTCCTAGTGAATATGGTAATGTCAGTGCTACTTTTAATGTTGTTGATTTGTCTTTGTTTGATAATGATGCAGATTTGAGGAGAAATCCTTTTCAACGGGGAGGGAATGATGCGCCAAGGGCTTATCATGGACTTGAAGATGACAATGGAGATCATGGAAAGGATGAGCATGGAGTGCAAGGAAGCATGGAGAAGCATGAAGATGATGGAGATATCGTTGAGCATGTTCCAAGCACCAAGAAGATGCCATTTGATCCATTAGAGATGCCTATTGGTCCAATGACAAGAGCAAGAGCTAAGAGATTCAAGGATGCACTCATGGGCCTTGTTCGAAGTCATTTAGATGATATGAAAGTCATTGATGCGCCATTGAAGAGCTTTGGTGATGATTTGAGCAAGCATTCATCCATTGATTCCAAGATCATCACCTTACTTGCAATCGATATGCATTAGATCTTGAATGTGTTATTTCGGCCATTGTGGGCTTTCTTCTATCTTAGATTAGCTTATCTTTATGTATAGATGACATTAGGATTGGGCCTTGTTTGACTAAGTCCAATCTTTGTTTATTTATTCCTTGTTATTTATTTTTCCTAGTTGGACTTGGATTAGGCTATTTCCTTGTCCTTTCTTTATGATTGCCGCCCAAGGCATATGTAAACCGCCCATAGGGCTTTAGGAATAGGGTAAGGACGTCCCTTACTACTATATAAGGGATCCATACCCCCTTTTTTGTAATCAAGTTAAGTTTTTCAATCAAAGAGAGTTCTTTTTGAGAATTTAGCTTCATTGTTCTAGTTTGAGCATACTTAGGATCTCTTCAATCTTGCAGAGTCCTAGCAAAACAATTAGATCGTGATTATCTAGTTGTGTTTCTTGTGATCTTAGGTTGTCAATTGCAGGTCTAATTGATCATCTAGGGCCGACGAAAGAAGATTGGATATTTGGGAAGACTATCAAGTTGGAGTTTCAAGTTGATCTTTGGAGGAAATCAAGGGTAGATTTGAATCTATCACAACTAGATTCGTATCTTTGGGCTTCAAAGAAAAGTTGTAAATCTCGGAGTTAGCTTTCCAACGCCTACTCACGGGCCTAATTTGGAGGTCTGAGTAGAAAGTTATGGCCTTTTTACCGAGACTACGCTGAATCCTAATCCAACTAGGTCTAGTATGCGGGAACTGGATTTTTTCTTTGGTTTGTGCGACACCAATTGGGTTTTTGACTCCAATTTTGGGCTTATATGGGCTGAGTATTAACCCATATAAAATATCCAAAATTCCATGTCTTCAAAGTGTTCAAGTGCTTCGTCTTCAATCCTTCGCGATTTAAGCTCAATCCTCAATTCTTGCTTCTTGAAATAATTCTTCAATGGTCTTCAATTCTTCAAATTATCTTCAATAAATCTTCAATCATGAACTTCGAATCTCTAAATCTTCTCTTCAAATAGCTAAGTCCATATTTGTGCAAAAAGTCATCAAAATTACTACAAAAATAGTGAAAAACAACAAGTTTCCACTTTTCTTGTTTTCAAGACCTAAAAACACAAATACTTAAAAAATAGGGTTAAAATACACATAAAAGTACTAAAAAGTATAGGAAAATGATCATAAAAATAGGGTCTTTTTTGGCTCAATCATAATTTTCCTCACACTAAACCTTTGCTAGTCCCTAGCAAACTAGTGTAGAAAAACTATGAAAAACAAAATTTAAGACTAACTAATGCAAATCATAATTCCATCTTAGTATGAATCTTTTGAAAACTTTGAATACATACAGATATTAAGGATTAATGCAATTATGAAATCAAAATAACAAAGAATAATAAGAGCACTCAAATCAAAAGATCAAGAAATAGCAAGCATCTTTATTCTTAAGTAACCATAATTAAAGTAGTTTTAATCACTTATCATTCATCACATCCTATAATTACTTCTTTCCATAAGCTTATGTTTTCATCTTTATCTCCATTACTCAAAGGAAAATAATATCATGAATACAAATCAAGGGTTTTCGTGGGTTATAATAGATTTTCAAAGGGTAATTAGTTTTTAGAAAATTGAGGTTACTAATCTCGAAGTGTTCATGATTTGGGGTTACTAACTCCCTTTTTTTTTTAGGCTACTAGCACTCTAGAGGAGCTCCCTCTATTTTTTCCAGAGGGACAATATTTCCGCTATTCCATGCCTCTAATCCTCTTTAAGGGTTACTAACGCCTTTTGTTTAAAAAGAGTGACAACTATGGAAAGGTGAATCAGAAATACCTCTTCTCCTCCTTCATGAAAACACTTCTTTTATAAAAAGATTTTCTTTAACTACCCTTTTATATAAGTAGTCCCCCACACTTATTCTTGACATATCCATAATTTACTTTCATAATTGTAATTTCAATCAAGATTAAACACAAGTTCTAGAAATAGATAATCATAGAAGCGATAAATAATAAACTCATATCACAGACTCTAATTATACCTAATTTTAAAAATTAATATAACATGCTAAAAATCAATCAATGAATAAAGCATTCTTAAAAATTCTAAGTATTATCATTTATAATTAAATTAATCACTTAATATATATATATATATGAAAAATTCAAAATACCCGCATAAAATACCATGAATTTTTTCAAAAAAGTTTCAAAAATTTTGAATATTTTATGCATGTAGACTCTCTATTAGACTCTCTCCCCCACACTTAAAAGACACATTGTCCTCAATGTGAATATAAAAGTGTGATCATCATCAATCAATCATAACAATCATAACATAGAAATCATAATAAAGATATGCATATGTTCTTTTATTTAGACCTTAGTTATGACCTATATGCTATAAATGCAAACAATTGATTCAAATTAAGGAATAAGCATGCAAGCAAAGCAATAACCCATCAAGACAAAAACAACGCAAAGGAAATCAAAAGGATAGAGTTAAAGAAAGCTTCTCTATTTGTAAGTATAAGCTCCATTCACGAATCCTTGCTTTTGAAACTCGACTCCTTTCGAATTCCTTTTGCAATTGTCCAAGTTAAGCTCCATTTGCTCTCGTTTGGTTCCTTAATGTGAAATCCTAAAAAAAATAAGAAAAATAAAAGAAAGAAAAATTAAGTGTTAGTAAAAATATTGGGTTGCCTCCCAATAAGTGCCTTTCTTTAAGGACTTTGGCTAGACTTCCTTAAAGAAATCATTCTTCAAGGGTGAAGGAACTATGGATATATTCCTTCAACAGGTCCACAATGATCTTGAGAGTATCATTGATGGCTTTGAGAACTTCAAGTTGAATTCTATCAAGATTTGAAATCATCAAAGACTATGTAGCAGCACGGAATGTTGATGGCATGGGCATGGCCTGTGGTGGCAGGGTGATGGCCGATGGTAGCACGGTCTTGCGCGGCGATGGGTGTATGAGTGGCCGGTCCTGACTTGGTGATGGTCGGTCGTGGCTCGGTGGAGGCACAAGGTGGCTCGGTCGTGGCCGGTCTTGGCCAGGCAAGATGCGCGGCTGGTGCACATGGGGCCGGGCGTGGTGCGGTATGGGCCAGTGTTAGCCGGGTGATCGGTCGTCAGCAAATCATAAAAATAAAAATCCCAACAATTACTAACTAAAGATAGCTAGGGCAAGTACGGGTCGATCCCACAGAGAAAAAGGTTATTATTTTTTTCTTAAAACAAAACAAATAAAATAAAGAAGATTTTAGAGAGTAAAATTAAGTTAAACCAATCTAGCAATTAAAATTATCTAAGAAAACAATCAAGAAAATTAAAGAAAACAATTAATCAGAAAGCAGAAGATGAGTTGAGAAAAATAATTAAAAGAAACCTCCAACATAGAATTAATATCCCTCTTGACAACAATACCATGGATCATTGATATCTAAAGATTATGAAAACAATGTATAGCTTGCTTGGAATTTAATCCTAAATTACCTTAATTAGATAAAGATCTTGATCCAGTGTGATAATTACTCAGGAATAAAGCATTAAGATCTAGTAATTTACAAGCACAATGGGCAATTAAAAATTGGTCAAAGATTCTTAAATCCCTTGGAAGGAAGATCTTCGCTTCCAATTGCTTCCAATTACTTAATTTATTAAGAAAGTGCATGCTTCAATCTATCAAAACAAGCAACATAGAATTCATGCAGAGATATTAAGAAATACCCTATTAATTTTCATATAAAAGCACAAAATCTCACAATGATATAAGTCAAGAGATCAATTAAATTCTACATTGGAGAAAAGAAAAGGATTACTCACTCATTAATTGAGTGAGCATCCAAAGAAAACTTACCGGACTTGAAGGCGAAATCCTCCTCTTGAATAACCTAGGGTTGCCGCCCCTCCCTATGCAAAGAGAGGGTGGCGGCACCCTAGCCCTAAAACTAGAAGAAAAACTAGAACTAGAAGAGAAAAAGAAGAAGATAAAATTATATGTGTGAAGGTATATGATTTGTGTTACAGGAGGTGGCTATTTATAGTGGAAATAATCCTAGAAAATCCAATTCTAACTTGGAAAAGGGTCTAAGTCGGTTTTGAGTCTAACTTAGAGTCTAAGTTAGATTAAAAATCTTCCTAGAGTAGAATCCAAGTCAAAATAGGATCCTGAAATTTTGCTGAATTCATGTAGGGACTTCAACGGCATTTTTGGATTTGAAAACGGCAGAACTGGGTCTTGGATTTCAAAGAAAAGTTGTAGATCTCGGAGTTGGCTTTCCAACGAGTACTCATGGGCTTCAAACGGAGGTCTGAGCAGAAAGTTATGATTTTTCTACCAAAACTGCGCCTGAATCCTAATCCTATTAGGACTAGAATCGGGAATCTACGGGATTTTGGATATTTCCTTGAATATAGGAGTTATTTAATTGGGATTTTAATTCCAATTAATAATTATATGGGCTGAGTATTTTCCCATATTAAATATCCAAAATTCCTTAGCTTTCAGCCTTCTTCATGGCTTGTCTTAAATCCTTCGCAATTAAAGCTTCATTCTTCAATTCTTGCTTCTTGGAAATAATTCTTCAATGGTCTTCAAATCTTCAAATTGTCTTCAATAAGTCTTCAAACACGAACTTCGAATCTCCAAATCTTTACTCAAAATTACTTTGCTCATATTTGTGTAAAAAGTCATCAAAATAGCTCCAAAAGTAGTGAAAATTATCAAATTATCAAATTATCAATTTCACATCTCATAAAGACTCAAATCACAAATATTAACAAAATAACATATATTTAAGCATAAATAGACCCAAAAACATAATAAAATAGCCATAAAAATAGGATTTTTTTTGGCTCGATCATATTTTCCCCCACACTTGAACTTTGCTAGTCCCTTAGCAAATCAATGTGTAAGTTAATCAAAAACCAATTTTTCAAGAAATCAATTTGAATTCATACATACATCAAAGAATCAATTCAATCATGAAATCAAAATATCAAAGAATAATAATAATACTCAATCCAAAGATCAAGAAACAACAAGCATCATCATTCTTAAGTAGCCATAATCAAAGCAGCTTAAATCACTTACCATTCTTCACTTTCTATAACTACTTCTTTCTATAGGCTCATGTTTTCCTCTCTTTCTTCATTACTCAAAAGATTGCAATGTCATAAATATAAATCAAGGGTCATTGTGGGTTATAATAGATTTTCAAGGGTAATTGCTTTTAGAAAATTGAGGTTACTAACCTCGAAGTGTTCATGATTTGGGGTTACTAACTCCCATTTTTGAGGCTACTAGCACTCTAGAAGGACTCCTTCTTTATTTTTTTCAGAGGGACAATATTTCTGTAATTCCATGCCTCTTATCCTCTTTCCAAGGCAAATCTTCTTGTCCTCCAGAAAGAATTGATCCATAGATATCCTTTCCGCGTTTTTGATATCTTCAAAGCATTCAGACTCAAGAAGTTTGTTGATTCCCAAGAAATCTTGATCTTCATGTTCCAAAGCTGGTTGTCAACAGAATTCAACATGATTGTGTCTTTTAGCTCGAGATGTCCGAGTTGCTCATTATCTGGTGGCTCTTCTTTGTCTTCAGCAAATCTTGGAGGAAAAGGTGTAGGGATGTCCATCTTGATATCTTCTTTCGATGTCATTGATTCTTGCACAATCTCTATCTTTCGAAGTGGATCGAGCTAATTTTCTTCAATGCATGTCTTCCTTTCTGCTACCTCTTCAGGCATCAGGACTTCTGCTTCCTCGATTTCCTCTTCATCTAGGCTCCTTGTAAGTACCAATTCAAGTTCATCTTCATGGTGAAGTGATTGAACTTGTTCATAACAAATTTCAATGGCATCAATGGCACAAATAGAATGAATCTTAGCAGGAGATTTCATGGCTTCATAAATATTGAATTCAATGAGTTTCCCATCAAATTCCATGCCGAGTTCTCCATCGTGGACTTCATATTTTGTTCTGGCTGTGGCAAGAAAAGGTCTTCCTAGCAGCAACGACAAATGAGGTAGATGAAGGTCATCTTCACTCATCTTCAGGACATAGAAGTCTGCAGGAAAAACGAAATCTCCAATCTGCACTAAAACATCTTCAACTAAACCCTCAGGTTTAATGTTAGTTCTATCAGGAAATTGTATAGTCAGAGCAGTATTAGTCACAGGCTCAATTTTCAATTGTGAATAGACAGAATAAGACATGATGTTAATTGGAGATCCAAATTCACACATGGCCTTTTCTATCTGATTCTTTCCTATTTTACAAGGAATAGAAAACGATCCTAAGTCATGGCTTTTATGATGCAGTTTTCTTTGATATGCAGCAGACACGTTCTCATTCATGCAGACATATTTTTCAGAAAACTTACTCTTAGTCATGCACAATTCTTTGAGAAAATTCGCGTACCAGGGTCTTCTGACAACTTTATCAAGCAATGGAATATTGACCTCTATATTCCGTAGTGAATTGAGTTGCATTGCAAACCTTTGAGGGAACGGTATTGGATCATACTTCTCTTGCATCTCTTCCATCCATTCTTCTTCTGCTTGAATTTGATCAGCGGTTGCTGGTGAAGTGCGCTGACCCTTCTTGTTTTTGGTTGAAAACTCCTTTCTTCTTGGCAATTGAATGTTGGGCACAGCTTCTGGTGGTGGTGCAGCAGAGAAAGCAGGTGGTATTGGAGGTGGAAGTGAAACATCAGGTGACTCCGTCTTTAGCGCATTCCACTGTTGAGCTCCTTCGAGTGAATTGATTGCATAACCTTGCTGGGTCGAATTCAAGGGTGATTGGACAGATTGAGGTATGCATTGAGGTTCTCTTTGCATACTTAAAAACTGTGTGAACATCTTGGTCATAGTCTCTTGTTGATTTACCAAAGAAGCAATGGCCGAATTAACTTGGTCAAAACGGTCATTGATCCCTTGGAGAAATTCTGGTTCATGCTCGCTTGTTGAACTCCTTGATGTGCTGAATTGATAGATGTTGTCTGCCATCTTGTTTAATAGCTTCCTCGCCTCTTCAGGAGTTTTGAATCTTAAACCGCCTCCACTAGTGGCATCAATATTGGTTTTATTTAATTGAGATAACCCGTCATAGAAGTTTTGGATTAAAAATCCTTCACTTAAGCCATGTTATGGGCAACTCTCACAAAGTTTGTTGTACCTTTCCCAATATCGGTACCACTTTTCGTCTTGTAATTGGTAGCTAGCAGAGATCTTCTTTCTGACTTTAGAAATTCTTGAGTTTGGAAAATATCTTTCCAAGAATGCTTCTTGTAGTCCATTCCATGAGGTGATGGATTTCGGTGGTAGACCCAAGAACCATTCTCTTGCTTTTCCTTCCAAGGTGGATGGAAAAGTTCGCAGCTTCACTTGTTCTTCAGGCATCCTAGTGATCAAGGCACACAGGGGATATAGAAGGCTCGTAGATGCTCATGTGGATTTTCATACTCTTCTCCATGGAAAACTGGTAGCAAACGGATCACTCCTGGCTTCAATTGGTAGGACATATCCATGTCAGGATAATCAATGTAGAGGGGTTTCATCTCGCGTGCGAAATTCAACTCCCCTAGAGAACGTGTTTGCTCCATCGGATTTCCTACAAAACAAAGATGATCAAGTGCAAATCAAATAGAAAAAGAAAAGAAAAAATAATAATAAACAATCTCCCCGGCAACGGCGCAAAAATTTATGATCGGTCGTCAGCAAATCATAAAAATAAAAATCCCAACAATTACTAACTAAAGATAGCTAGGGCAAGTAGGGGTCGATCCCACAGAGAGAAATGTTATTATTCTTTTTCTTAAAACAAAACAAATAAAATAAAGAAGAGTTTTGAGTGTAAAATTAAGTTAAACCAATCTAGCAATTAAAATTATCTAAGAAAACAATCAAGAAAATTAAAGAAAACAATTAATCAGAAAGCAGAAGATGAGTTGAGAAAATAATTAAAAGAAACCTCCAACATAGAATTAATATCCCTCTTGACAACAATACCATGGATCATTGATATCTAAAGATTATGAAAACAATGGATAGCTTGCATGGAATTTAATCCTAAATTACATTAATTAGATAAAGCTCTTGATCCAGTGTGAATTATCTCTTTTATTCTTTAAAAATTACCTCTTGATCCAGTGTGATAATTACTCAAGAATAAAGCATTAAGATCTAGTAATTTACAAGCACAATGGGCAATTAAAAATTGGTCAAAGATTCTTAAATCCCTTGGAAGGAAGATCCTTCGCTTCCAATTGCTTCCAATTACTTAATTTATTAAGAAAGTCCATGCTTCAATCTATCAAAACAAGCAACATAGAATTCATGCAGAGATATTAAGAAATACCCTATTAATTTTCATATAAAAGCACAAAATCTCACAATGATATAAGTCAAGAGATCAATTAAATTCTACATTGGAGAAAAGAAAAGGATTACTCACTCATTAATTGAGTGAGCATCCAAAGAAAACTTACCGGACTTGAAGGCGAAATCCTCCTCTTGAATAACCTAAGGTTGCCGCCCCTCCCTATGCAAAGAGATGGTGGCGGCACCCTAGCCCTAAAACTAGAAGAAAAACTAGAACTAGAAGAGAAAAAGAAGAAGAGAAAATTATATGTGTGAAGGTATATGATTTGTGTTACAGGAGGTGGCTATTTATAGTGGAAATAATCCTAGAAAATCCAATTCTAACTTGGAAAAGGGTCTAAGACGGTTTTGAGTCTAACTTAGAGTCTAAGTTAGATTAAAAATCTTCCTAGAGTAGAATCCAAGTCAAAATAGGATCCTGAAATTTTGCTGAATTCGTGCAGGGACTTCGACGGCATTTTTGGATTTGAAAACGGCAGAACAGGTCTTGGACTTCAAAGGAAAGTTGTAGATCTCGGAGTTGGCTTTCCAACGAGTACTCATGGGCTTCAAACAAAGGTCTGAGCAGACAGTTATGATTTTTCTACCAAAACTGCGCCTGAATCCTAATCATGTTAGGACTAGAATCAGGAATCTACGGGATTTTGGATATTTCCTTGAATATAGGAGTTATTTAATTGGGATTTTAATTCCAATTAATAATAATATGGGCTGAGTATTTTCCCATATTAAATATCCAAAATTCCTTAGCTTCCAGGCTTCTTCATGGCTTGTCTTCAATCCTTCGCAATTAAAGCTCCATTCTTCAATTCTTGCTTCTTGGAAATAATTCTTCAATGGTCTTCAAATCTTCAAATTGTCTTCAATAAGTCTTCAAACACGAACTTCGAATCTCTAAATCTATACTCAAAATTACTTTGCTCATATCTGTGTAAAAAGTCATCAAGATAGCTCCAAAAGTAGTGAAAATTATCAAATTATCAATTTCACATCTCATAAAGACTCAAATCACAAATATTAACAAAATAGCATATATTTAAGCATAAATAGACCCAAAAACATAATAAAATAGCCATAAAAATAGGGTTGTTTTTGGCTCGATCCCTGGGCATGAGGCGCGGATGGCCAGGCCATAACCGGGCAAGTATGCTGGTGCGGCTCAGGCATGGCTGGTCCTGACCGAGGCTTGTGCGTGGATGACCGAGCCATAGCCGGGAAATGACCGATCGAGCAAGCTAGGTTGGCTCGATCATGGCCTTGGGCTATCTCCTTTGGTGTTTTGGCTTCCATTCCTTGCTCATCTCCTTGTAACTTCAAATTATTAGTCTTCTGGGATGGTGGAACTCCTTGATTGTTGTTGACTTCAAGCTTGTCCTTTGCTTTCTTCATCTTCTTTGAGTTTGAAAATTTCGTCCTTCGAGACAATTCTTCAAACGCAAAGTATGCATTCTCCGATGTTCTTTTGAGTAATGGGGTGCGACTGAAGGAATCAACAAGGACTCGATTTTTAAGTCCTAATCCTCCATAGAAGATTTGGATTAAAATTTCTTCTTTAAATCCATGTTGAGGGCAACCGGCACACAAGTTAAATCTCTCCCAAAATTGGTGGAAATTCTCATTGTAGCGTTGTCGAATGTCCCTTATCCTTTGTCTTCCCTTGGAAATCTGATCAGGCATCGTCGATGAAGATTCTTCACTGGCTCCTTTCTTAACCCACTTACAACACAAACAAAATTGTTAGATTTCAAAGGCAATTGAGATGAAATTCTAGGATGAATAACATCACCATCGAATTCCATGGTCAATGAACCATTAAATACATCGATCTTGGTATGAGAAGTTCTTAAGAAAGGTCTTCCTAACAAAAGAGGACAGTGATCTTTCGAATGCTCCATCTCCATAACAAAGATGTCAATAGGAGAAATCAAATGCTCAACTTTAATTAAGACATTCTCTAGAACACCTTTGGGTGAACCAAAGATCCATCAACTAACTGAAGAATAACATCAGTATTTTTTAAAGGACCAAGATTCAAAGATTTATAAAAAGAATAAGGCATTACACTCAAAAAAGCACCTAAATCAAGCATAGCATTTTCTATAACACTTATGAATCGGTCGTCAGCAATCATAAAAATAATTCCCCACAAAATCCTAACTATAGTAGATAGGGCAAGTAGGGGTCGATCCCACAGAGAAGGGTGTAGACTTTATCCTAAGATACAATCCTTAAAATATCTCAAAACAAAACACAGAAAACAGAGGTTGAAAGAAAGCAATTAAACATAAAACAATTATACTAGAAAACAAAGCAAAGTAAATTAAATCTAAGTCTATAGCAGATAAGAAAGAAAACAATAATTAAAGCATACTTCTTCTCCAATGGTAGAAAACAATCAAATTGAATATGGGTCCTTGATTTAAAAGATGAATTCAATATTAAATCCTTGATGATAACTGGTCTAGGAAAAACCTAACATGCTATTTAGATAAGATTACCGGTTAAGGCTTAAATTACCCCTATTGTTAACTTAACAAATCAATTACCGGTTAAGGCTTAAAGATTCACCAAGCAACAAAGCATTAAGATCAACTAATTAATTAGTTCTTTCACACATGCTTGATAAATAAAACCATACAACAATCAGATAAAATCCAATTACTGGCATGAGAAACTCATCGAAGCGAGGTTAGTCGTCAACGATTCGCTACCAAACAATCAGACTCGAGGGTTAACTGTACCGCCTGACTTAGCAATAGATCTCTCCAATTATAAATTTATCGACCACATAAACCAATAAAAATCAAGGTCATGGAATAAAACAGAGTTTAACATGCTATCTATCAAAAATAAAATACCAAATTATAAGCATAGAAATCTCACCATATCAATTAATTAAATTCACCAAAGGATTAGAAGTATAAGAATTTAGCTACTCATGGATTTGGGAAAATCCATGAGCGGCATAAGAGTACTTACAGAACTAGAAGGGGCGAAATCTCCTTGACAAAAACCTAGGTATGCCGCACCTCCCTATGGCTATAGGGGGTGGCGGCGCCCTTGCCTAAAACTAGATCTAGAAGAAAAATAGATCTAAAACTATAATTGTGAATTGGTGTGTGAAAGTATGTGAGGTATGTTATAGGAGGTGCCTATTTATAGTGGAAATATACCTAGGAATTCCAATCCTAACTTGGAAAGGGGTCTAAGTCGGTTTAGGGGTCTAACTTAGAGTCCAAGTTAGATTAAAAGTCATCCTAGAGTAGAATCCAAGTTAAAATAGGATCCTGAAATTTTGTTGAATTCGTGAAGAAACTTCAACGGCATTTTCGGGCTTGAAAACGGCAGAACTCGGAGTTAGCTTTCCAACGAGTACTCATGGGCTTCAATCGAAGGTCTGAGCAGAAAGTTATGATTTTTCTACCAAAACTGCGCCTGAATCCTAATCATGTTAGGACTAGAATCGGGAATCTACGAGATTTGGATATTTCCTTGGATTTAGGAGTCATTAATTGGGATTTTAATTCCAATTAATATCTTATATGGGCTGAGTATTTTCCCATATAAATTATCCATAAATACCAAAGCTTAAGGGCTTATCCATGGCTTGTCTTCAATCAAAGCTCCAATTCTTCAATTCTTCCTCTTGAAATAAATCTTCAATGGTCTTCAAGTCTCCAATTTATCTTCAAATGGTCTTCAAACACGAACTTCGAATCTCCAAATCTATGCTCAAAATTGCTTTGCTCAAATCTGTGTAAAAAGTCATCAAAATAGCTACAAAAATAGTGAAAAATAACAATTTCTCATTTTCACATCACTTAAAGACTAAAAACGCAAATATTAATAAAATAGCATATAATTAAGCATAAATGGGTCCAAAAACATATTAAAATAGACATAAAAATAGGGTTGTTTTTGGCTCAATCAACTTCTTCCAATAGAATAAGTAATAGAAAACGTACATGGATCCTTGCACTTAGGAGGTAAACTTTTTTGAAGCACAGTAGAAACATTAGCTCCTACACTTACCTGACCTTGCAACCTTTTCTTGATGGTACAAAGTTGCTTAAGGAACATGGCATAATTTGGAATTTGTTGAATGGCATCAAGAAGTGGGATGTTGGCCTCAACTTTTCGAAGTATCTCCAAAATATCTTGATCATCATCTTCTTTCTTTGACTTCTTCAATCTTGACGGAAAAGGAGGATCTGCTGAATCCTTAGGCTTGACAGTGGTGGTTTCTTCATCTCTTTACCCATCCTTAACAGCTTCAATAAGAATGGGCTCATCTTCAATCTTGATTTCTTTGGCAGGCACTTGCAATTCTTCTTCTTTGGTGTAGCTTGGCTCTCCTTCATCTTGTGCGACATGGGTTGGATAGGGGTTTTCCAGCTCTTTTCCACTCCTTAAAGTAATTGCACTTACATTCTCCCTAGGAAGTACCTTTGGTTATGATGGGATCCTTTGTTGACCTTGTGTCTTGAGTTCACTCATGTCACTAGCCAATTGACTAATTTGTTTCCTCATCATCTCCATAGCTTCCTTCATTTGTTGCATCTCGGTGGAAACTTGTATAGATTGTTGAAAATTAGCCCTTTGATAATTCATTAATTGGCCTTCCTTGATAGTTACCTTGGTTCCCATATTGTTGACTTGGTTGCTCGACTCTCCATCCAGGATTTGAGTAGGGTTCAAGCTTCCTTTGATATACTTCTTGCGCGGTGTGTTCCAAAGAAGGGCTCTTATTAGTGTAGTGTCCTTGTGTACAAATACCACAAACCTTAGGCACACTTGAAAAATTCGCGTGGAACAAATCAGTGAACATAGCGATTTGTTGATTTGTTTCTTGAAGTTGTTGCTCCAATGAGGTGGAATGGGTAGAAACTTCATTGATTCTTCTTGTATTGCCTTCTCTTGAAGTTTAGTCTTCACGAGATCCAAATTGTTGAGTGTTTGCAGCTATATTTTCCACTAAAGTCCAAGCACCGGTGGGAGTCTTGTCTATGAAAGCTCCTCCACTTGCAGAATCTATGGGAGATCTGTCAAATGGTAGTAATCCTTGCTAGAAGTATTGGATCAACAACTGTGCATTGATTTGATGATTGGGGCAGCTCGCACATAGTGTCTTGAAACGTTCCCAATATTCAAGCATTGTTTCTCTATGGCGCTGCTTAATTCCGCATATCTCCTTCCTTATACTTGATACTTTATGAGCAGGAAAGTACTTCTCAAAGAACAATTTCTTAAGGCTCGTCCAAGAGGTGATTCAACCAATAGGTAAGAGGTACAACCAATCTTTTGCATGGTCCACAAGAGTGAACGGAAAAGTTCTTAGCATGAATTGATCTTCAGGAATACCTTGAATACTTGTAGATGCGCAGGCAATCTGGAAATCTGTAAGATGTCGGTGAGGATCTTCTCCAGGCAAACCATGAAATTTGGGTAAAATCTGAATAAATCCAGATTTGATTTCAAAGTTTCCAATCGTATTTGGGTATTGAATTGCTAAGCATTGTGCATTGACGTTTTGTGCAGCTAACTCTCTCAGAGTTTTAGGGCCGTCTTCGTTTACCATGTCTTCTGATGATGTTGAAGCAGCAGATCTAGGAGAACTCGAATTGGATGAATCCTCTTCTTGTTGTCGACTTGATTTCTCCTTCCTTAGCAAAAATAGTGTTCTTTCTGGCTCAGGATCAAATTCAAAATCTTCTATACCACTACTTCTTGTATTTGGCATGCAACTTCCTAGAAAAATCAAACAAAACTCAAAAGAAAAAAATTAGTAGTAAAAGTTCTTAAATAGAAATTAAAAATAAAAACAGGAAAATAATATATTTTTCTTTTTTTAACGCAAAAAAAACGAAGAATTTTTTTAATTAAATCGCAAAAAACAATTTTTTTTAATTAAAAATGCAAAACCAAAAGAAAATTCTAGAGATGATTAAATCTTCAGTTTTTGCCTTACTTCCCCAGCAACGGCGCCAAAAATTATGATCGGTCGTCGGCAATCATAAGAATAATCCCCACAAAAACCTAACTAAGTAGATAGGGCAAGCAGAGGTCGAATCCCGCAGAGAAGGGGAATAGACTTATCCAAAGGATAAAATCTTCTCAAGAATCACTCTTAAGAATTACTCAAAAACAGGGGATTAAAGATATCAATTAATAAAGAAAACAATTAAACTAAAAATAAAGCAAAGTAAATTAAATCTAAACTATGGCAATTAATAAAGAAAACAATAATAATAAAGCATACTTCTTCTCCAATGGTAGAAATTAATCAGATTAACTATAGATCATTGATTTAAAAGATGAATTCAATATTTTATTCCAGGAGATAATTGGTCTAGGGAAACCGTAACATGTATATTAGATAAAATTACCTTGGTTCAGCTTAAATTATCCCTTTTATTCTTAACAACCAATTGCCTTGATCCAGCTTCTCAGTTGATAAAAACAAAACATTAAGAACAATTATATATTTTTCACACATGCATAACAAGAATAACCAAACTTATTCTTTCAAATAAGGTTAATTAATCCCTTGGAAGGAATTGGTCCTTCACTTCCAATTGTTACCACACAATCAAACTTGACTTGGTCCATCTAAGTTTGATTTAACAATAGATCTATCCAATCATATCAATAGCGGCCGTTCTAAATCAACAATTCATCAAGATCATAAAATTAAAACATGGATTAAATAATTATCAATCAAGAACAAACATCAAATTATAAGCACACAAATCTCACCCTGATTAATTGATTAAAATCACCAAATGATAAGAAGTATTAAGAATATAGCTAATCATGGATTTGGGAAAATCCATGAGAGGCATAAGAAAACTTACAGGACTTGAAGGGGCGGAAGCTCCTTAGCCTTCAACAAGGGATATCGCACCTCTCTATGCAAAGAGAGGGTGCGACACCCTAAGCCTAAAACTAGAGAAAAAACTAGAAAAATAGATGAAGAGAAAATTATAACTTGTTGTGTTCTCTAGGGTTACATAAGGTGGCTATTTATAGTGGACTAATTATACTCCATATAGACTTAGGAAGGGTGTAGGACGGTTTAGAGGCTGACTTGGTCTCAAAGTTGGCTTAAAAGTCTTCCTAGAACCGAAATCCAAGTGAAAATTGGACTCTAGAAAATTCTGGAATCGCACAGTAACTTCGACAGCAATTTCGGGGTTGAAGATGGCAGAACTGGGCTTTGGGCTTCAAAGCACAGTTGTAGATCTCGGAGTTAGCTTTCCAACGCCTACTCACAGGCCTAATTTGAAGATCTGAGTAGAAAGCTATGACCTTTTTACTGAGACTGCGCTAAATCCTAATCCAACTAGGTCTAGTATGCGGGAATTGGATATTTTCTTTGGGTTGTGAAGCACCAATTGGGTTTTTGACTCCAATTTTGGGCTGGATATTATCCCATATAAAATATCCAAAATTCCATGTCTTCAAAGTCTTCAATCCTTCGCGGTTTAAGCTCAATCCTCAATTCTTGCTTCTTGAAATAATTCTTCAATGGTCTTCAATTCTTCAAATTATCTTCAATAAATCTTCAATCACGAACTTCGAATCTCCAAATCTTCACTCCAAATAGCTAAGTCCTTATTTGTGCAAAAAATCATCAAAATAACTCCAAAAATAGTGAAAAACAACAATTTTCCACTTTTCTTGTCTTCAAGACCTAAAACCACAAATACATACAAAATAGGGTTAAAATACACATAAAAGTACTAAAAAGTGTAGGAAAATGATCATAAAAGTAGGGTCTTTTTTGGCTCGATCAGTTTCATTCCCATATCATGAAGTATGATCTTTTAAATTTGAGAATTTTATGTTTCAGTTTGTTCATTAATTTATTCTTTTTTTACTTATAAATTATTTGAACTTTTAATTTTTTTTATGCCAGTTTAGATCATGCATGCACATGCTGGAGAAGCTGGTCTTAATGCGGGTAGGTTAAAATGTAATTATCATGTTAGTATTGGCAAATTTTGTGCTTTGGGTCTGTTTAGTGGGCAAAAGCCAGGTGTTGTTAGGGTTACAGGTATTGCTTGGGTTTAGGCAAGTGTGATTGGTTTAGACAGGTGTAATTAATTGGGCTAACAACCTAACATGCAGAAAAACTTAATTTGTTTTTCTTTTTTTTCCCTTCACCGTCTCTGTTCTTCTTTTTCTTCTGCCTGTCTTTTGTGTTTCCATCTTCTTTTACTGTAAGTGATTTTTTTTTTTTTTTAGATTCTAATTCTTTTGAAATATTTTCTCATGTCTTTTAGTGTATTTCATTCCTTCACCTGATAGCATGTTGGTGTGGTTTCTAGAGGATTCTACCTTTTTCATTCTTTCTTAATTTTCTTTGAAGTAAATTTATCAATTAACGCTGATTTAGTTCAGAATTGAAATCGTTGGAAGAAGGAACAAGAAAAGGAATCAGGCTTTTCTCTCCAGGTTGGCTTTTCTTTTGTATGATGCTTTTATCTTCCAATTTTCGTTTCTTATGCCTATAAGGTTTTCGATGATTTTCTGCATTCTCTCTGGATTGAATCACGATGAGCTTATTAGTCTAAATGTTTTCTGACATCTTTTGTTAAACTCTTTAAGTGATAATCTTTTCCCTGATTTTGTTTCTTTTTTTTCTTTTCATGCTCTTATTTTTTTCAGGGCCTTGGTTAGTTTGACTGCAGGTCCTATTCTTCAACCTAATCAAATGCTCTCAAATTTTTATTGATTTGTTATCTGCTTTCCCTTACTGCATTTTACTTTCAGTCCTTTGTTGGTTTATGTATTTGCTACTTCTTTTTGTTTTGTCTATTGGGTCAATTTTTTATTTTGCTTTCAGATTTTTTTGCAGGTATCTTGGGTTGTCTCTTTTTACAGGTTTTTATTAATTCCACTTAGGTTTTGGGTTGTTGTCTCATGTGTTGTTTATATTGGTGTTCTCTGATCTTTGTTTCTCATGGAAGATTTCGGTTGGAGTCAGGATAGACTTTGGTTCCTTTATTCCTGTTGTTGGTGTTGATGAGTCTAGGATTTTATATACTTTAGTCTATTGGATATATTTTTCCTCCTTTTTTGTTTGACTGATTTTTAAATATATGTTTTGCTTTCGTTCTGAATTCGATATGATTAGATTTTCTGAGTGACTTTGTTGTATAACAGGGATGAGAATCATCCCACTTTGCTTCAAGTCTGGTAAGAATGCCATTGATCTCCCAAGCAAAATAAATGAAATAAGATCTGGCCAAGATGTGACTGTCACAATTGATAATGGCAAGTCTTTCACTCTCCACTTCGACAATGAGGTAGATGGTTTTAAGAATTTGCCAGAGCTATGTTCATTTATGTTTATGGCTGATATTTGAAACCTACTTTGAAGCAAAAATTTGTGTGTCCTTCATTTGTATCCATTATTCAAAGGACAAGAGATGTGTGGCAGTGTACTGCTTGTTTGACAAAAGTCAGAGGTAGTGAGGTGAGAAGATTAGATTAGAAAGTTTTTTGGTTTTTTTATCTACCCTGTTTTTTTAAGTGCTTTTCAATTAACAATATTAATTGGCTTTTGATCTAACCATATTATAGATTTTGTACATGGATTTTTTATTTCTTTTTCTTCCCAAATTCCAATAAATTGTTTGATGATCGAGAATGACATATGAATAGTTGTTTATACGCTGAGATTACTTAATTAAAAGCAGCCAAAAGTTTTGAAAAGAGAAAAAAGGCTTTCTGGATTCCTTTTTAAACTAATTTTCTATTTTAATTTCTTATCTATTTTGCTTTTTCATTGTGGGCATTTCACAGGTTGCCTTAGCAAAGCAGAGGGTTGATGAATTAATGCATATATTCTCAGATGATACAACAATTGGGTACTCAACAACCAGGGTAACTTCCTCCTGCCATAGTTGTTGATGTCATCTTATCATTTGGTTTTAGATTCATGGTTACAGACAAGCAACTCTTAATCTCCTAAGGTTATATATTTGATTGATTTATGAATAGCATTGACACCATTGTGGTATTCTAATTAGATTTGAGTTTATAAGAGTCATTGGGCAGAAAGCAACAATTAAGAGGTCTTTTCTCCTTCCTTACATTCTTCCATTGTCTGGTATATAGTACATATACTAATTTTAGTTTTCTATAACTTGAGGGTCGAATAATTTTCTTATAATTTACCTTTTATGTTGATCTAACAAGTGTTCTTCTAAGCTACATAAGCAAAAACAAGGGTTTCCATTGCCACCTGCAGATAAGGTAACTTCTCTTCTTAAAATCTTTTAGCCTACAGTATAATCTATGAGTGAAGTTGGCTGGGAAGAAATCCATTTGTCTCATATTTTGTATTGTTCAATGCGATGAGCAGGTTAGGCTAACAAGAGAAATTTGCTTTGCACAAGAAGTGATTTTTAACTTTTTAGCTCCAAAGTCAGTTTGGATGAATCTCTTATTGTAATCTCACAAGGTTATATTGAACTAATTGATGTGACTCTAAGGTTGGTGAAGTTATGGCTGACTTCGTGTGGATGCAGTAGCTGCAAGTGCTATTCTTACAAAGGTTTGGGTTTATAGCCTACCTTCATAATAAAAAATAACAATGTAACTAAAAATTCCAAAATGAAGAGGTTTGAAAAGGCCATGTTGCTGCAAACAAAGTTCAAGACTTTACAAAAAAAGGATACAAGTGGTTGCGATGAGGGGCTGAAATGGGTTTTGGATGGGGAGATGAGTGCCGAATTATATAGTGTGTATGTATATAGGAAAGTTGCATGAATATTGTTAAGGAATTTTGAAGGACACCCATGTTTCAAAATTGTATGTAAAACATATAGAAATCAATTTCAACTCGTAGTCGAAGCGCGGGTCAAATACCAAGTATATATATAGTAAAAGAAAGAAAAAGCTATTCACATTAGAAAAAAAAAACTACGAAAAGGAATAAAGAATTGAGCAGCTTACCTGTTGCGCCAAAAATCTCTTGCTAGAGTTTTCGCGGAGAATTCTTTATGACAGCGTAAGGGCGTGCCAGTCAATTAGCTGAAAATGACAAAGAGGTTGTAAAAACTAGATCTGGTGCGCAGAGCAGCAGAATAAAAGATCAAAGCGATTGTGGGGACTGGATCAAAGTCACACCGGAGCATCTAAATAATTGGATCCACAAACAATTGTTCTTCATAACTGGACCTTCCTCTAACTGGATCAGATCTGGGAGATCTGCTTTGATTGTAATTGAAATTGAAAAGAAAATAACAATTTGATTTGTAATTTCTGAAAGAGAAACACGTGTACAGTGTTTTTATGTCCGGAGACAAGATTGAAACAAGAGAAAAACACTAAAAGAGTGTTTAGGTGTCCTGGGACAAGATCTAAACAAGAAAAATATGAAGAACGAGTAAGAACTCGTGATGAACAAAGAGAAAATGGCGCAGAGCTAGAGAGAAAATAAGCACGGAGCTTGTTTTTTGTGCGGAGCAAGTTTGTAGCTTCAGGAGCTGGTTTTTGAGATGAGTGATATCTGCCTAAAACCTGAGAATGACCTCCCTTTATATAGGGGGCGGTATGGGCTTTGGCATTAATGGGCTTGCCTTGCTGAAAAAGGCAAAATCCTCCTCCTATGCAGATGACAGCCTCCAGGAAGGTGCAGTGAAGCTTCTTTCTCCTTCTGATTACTTCCAACTACTAGAGGGGAAAATAGATGTCAGGGCGCCACACTGCTTGGATGGGAGATGGAAATCTTCCTCCTGAGTAGTTGATGATAATTTTTCCCTCTTCCTATCACACTGCAGCAAGCCTTCGTTGCTTCTTTTGTGCTGAATTTAGCTAATTTTGACTAAGTCGTGCCAATTGACATCATGAATTGGACTTTGATCATCAAGGCCACGAAATTACTCATACTTAGTCATATTTAGCTCTTCAAATCATGAAAATAATAATTAATTAAGAAAATGGCTTAAACCGGGGTGAGAAAGCCACATGTCCTTAACTGGAAAGAATGCAAAAGTTGCAAACGATCTCGGAATAAGCCAAAATTTCACCAGTAGGCTTAGATTATCTCCATAAAACTATGGAAAAAATTTCAAGTGATTTCGAGCTCTCTACCATGATGAACTTGGTTTCACTCCCCAAAATGTCCTTAACTGAAAATCGGGCATAAGTTTTTACTCCGATGTCAGAATGAGGTGAAATTTTACCAAGATGATCTACATAGCTCAAGGATCATCATGGTATGCTCCTTGGTTGAAATCGCAGCCTCTAGCCTCTTCAATTGGTCAATTTTACTATTTTGTCCTTAATTGAACAAAATACAAGTTGCAATTTCGCCTCCCGGGGAGGGGAACAAGGCTAGGCGATTTCTCCACTATGGTTGGTCGACTATATGGAGGAGGTGTGAGGTTGAAAATCTCATGTCTCTCTCACGTGCACAGATGTTTCTCTTGTTGACAAACTTTAGCTATCTGCCTCCTTCCTGCAGGAAGAGAAAAATATCTCTCTACATGGCAGAGGGCGGCCTCTCCTCTGACTAGGATACGACTTGGGCCTTGCTATGTAAGTCCATGAGGTATTTTTCATCTCATGGGCAGATGACAAGCAATTTTCCTTTTTTACTTGTTTGCCTCCTTAGCAGGCAACAATATCAAAGGAAACTGCTTCCGATTGACTTTCTCTGCCACTCACCTATTTTTAGGCGGCATATATGGAAATAATAATAATAATTTCGAAATTATTATTATTTATTGATAATTTCGGCCTTAATTAATTAATTACAAGAATTTCCCAACTCATTTGGAATCAGGGTGGTGCAGAAACTAAGTTTCTTCAGGATTTGTAATCAAATCTTGACCACTCCTCTTGATATAAATCATGTGAAGACCAATTTACCCTCAATTGTAAATTGAGGTATAAACAATGCCCCGCAAGCTTAAGTCCTTGAATTAAAAAGGAAAGGATTTGAGCTTGTATATAAGGATATTGGTCTTAGCCGAAATTCCTCCTCTTATTTTCCTTAGCGAACGTCGACCCCTCCTCTTGGTACCATACTTAGCCAAAAAATTCAGCAAGTTTTCAAGCTTCAATGGCTTCCAAGAGTCAAGATCTCAACAAAAATCATCACCAAAAATCATCACTCATGCCAAGTAATTCAAGTCAAGGCTCCTTGTTCTTGGAGGCTTCCAAAATCATTGGCAAGGATCATGTAGATGTGACTTTGATGATAATTATGTGGTGTTGTAGTTGCTGGAATTTAGAGGATTAATTTGAATTAAGATCTAAATTAATTTAGTGAAGAAATTGGCAAAAAATCCTAGCAAAAATTATGTAATTTTCGGCATAGGATTAAATTTTTGCCATAAATCTTTTAATTAACATGTTGCTGCATATAATCATACTTATATGGCATGAAATCATGTTAATTTGATAGGATTAGGGCTAGGGTTCATCGATTAGGGCTAGAAACCCTAATTTACAATATTCGGCCTTAATTGGCATCCAAAAAATTGAGTTCAAATTCGGCCTAGATCTTTAATCTAGCCAAAATTGATTATGATTAGGTGTTTTCCTCCAATAATTAGGTTAGATTTCATAAGCATGAAAACCTAATTTGATGAGGAAAGAAAACGCAAGCAAGCCGCGGCCCTGCTTGCAAAAATTGCAATTTTCGGCGGCTTGCAATTAGGTCCCTAGGGTTTTCGGCCTATTTAATTGATTTAGGCCAAAAATTAATTTTAATTTCTTAAATTATTAACATAATTAATTTTGGCAGCCATAAATTAATATTTTTGCCAAAATAAAAATTATGAAATAATTTTAAGGTGGTAAAATATAATTTCACCAACTTGTAGTACTTCAAATTAACAATTTCTTGCTAAATTATATATATATATATATGTAGGCTGCATTTGCTATTGGGGCGGCTTTGTCCACTAAGCTTTGTATGAACTTGGTGAGGGCAATGTCCTTAACACCATTCGTCTTGCCCCCCGGGCATTGCTTGCCATCTCCTGGGTACTTCCAAAGTTTCTCTGCCTTGACTTTCCTTCGTGATTTTCGGACCGGATTTGATTCTGGTTAACAAAGCATCAAGTCAACTGAGCACCTCATCCACACTTGTTGTATCTTTTTTTATTTCAGGAGAGTCTTCAATCCCCTTAGAGCTAGTGACTTCTACGGAGTCGTCAACTTCCTCAAAGTCAGAGTGGTTAGAAAGTTGCCCCCCAAGTATAACTTCCTCTTCTACCACTTTGTCTTTGTTAAGTTGATCATCATTATGTTCAGTGTAGTCATCACTTGTGGTGCAGTCAATGGTGACATCATCCTCCTCAATGGTTTTGGCGCCATATTCACTGCCCCCCAAGTGTTCGTCCTCTTCATGAGACAGTTGACTTGCGCTATCTCCTTCACCACTTCCCATACTCATGTCTTCGTCAGTAGTTTCAGTAATATGGGTGGTGTTACTAGTAGAAGTGGCATCATCACTAGATGGACTAGTGGCACCAACACCTACTTTGACTGGAGTGGACTCATCATCACCATCATCCATATCGAAAGTGGTAGAGCCAGCCGTAAAATTCTGGAGTGTGGAGTTCATGTTCATCTCCACTTCTTTTCTCGTTTTGGCTCTTTTATGAAGTTCTCGCCTTCTCCAAGTCTTCTTATTTTGCTGAGTAGGTTGGCTAAAGATTTTTGGATGTTCAATCTTTCGCCAAACACCACTTTTAACCTTTGAAGTTGAATGGACCGTCTTTGGTTGTGCATGAGAAGTTGGAGTTTGTTTTAATTGCACCCCTCTAGATGAAGATGGAGCATATGAGTAGGTCGGTGGCGTCACCTTTAGAGTGGATGGCGCCACCTGCTTCTTTGTCCTAAGTGGAGAAAACTCCAACTTTCTTCTAGGAGCCTTGTGTTTCAATGCCACTGACCTTGGAGTTAATGGCTGAGCAAGTTGATAATCCAAGGGTTTTTGCACCATGGTCACACCTTTTGCCTTTCCTTGAGTAGATGAGTGACCATTCATTCGAAAGTTAGCAATCACCTTGTCAACAACTTCTTCTACAAGAGGTGAGACTTGGGTGGCTACTTGGTGTGGATGGAGTATGACAACTTGATGTGGATGTAACTCAGGTAGTGTGACCAAAGGTGGCGGCACTTGCTGCTGTATTTGCCCCCCGAGTGTTGTTTTTATTAAAGAGATGGCTTCTTGCACTTACTTGAAGCCATTCTCATTCTTGGTTATTTGTTCCTGGATCATCTCTTGGGTTCTAGCTTCCATCTTGTTCATCACCTCTTCTAAGGCGTTAGCAAGATCATCAGAAGTTATGGTGGAGGTGACGCCTCCTGAGAGGTAGGAGGCATCTCGTAGGAGGAAGGAAGCATCTCCCTCTTTGTTACTTTCTGCGCCACTCTCATGTCCATGTAAGGACATGTGGTGCAGAGAATCCTGCTTTTCCTTTGCATCCCTACTGGTTAGCTGTCCATCTTTTGGAAGATTAAATGCAACCATGTGTATAGGAGTTGGGAAAGGATCCTTGTTGACTCCCATATCCTTCTTGAGAGGCTCAGGGAACTTTAGTATTCCCCTTTCTATCTTCTCTTGTACTATGTCCTTGAACACAGTACAGTTGTTGGTTGGATGCTTCCAGGAGTCATGGTACTTGCGGTACTCTCTCGCTTTGATGTCCTCAGGCGAAGGAAGGACATGTCCAGGTGGTAGCTCGATCATACCAGACTTATGTAGGAAGTCAAAGACTTCATTTGTTTTTGAGGTGTCAAATGAATAAGTCTTACTTCCATCATAAGGTTTCTTCTCTACTTGTCTCTGGTACATAGCAGCAAACCTCTCCTGGGTCTGAGGGTGTCTCACTCCTGTCTTTATCAGACATGGACACTCAATAGGCCAATCAGCTTTGACCTCAGCTATTCCAAGTCCAAAATTTGGCTCTTGATAGTAAGTGCCATAAGATTAACTTCTTTCATTCTCCTCTCGAAGGAGAGTCTCCTATCTTGTCACCTTGGTTGACATCTCGAAGAAATCTCTGAAGTCAACTCCTTCGAACTTCTTTCGAAGCTCTATGTCAAGTCCATTTTGAGCTAGGCGCACGAACTCTACCTCCTGGAGAGGTGTGCGACACCTGTTCCTTAGCTCCTTGAAGCGAGCTAAGTACTCCTCAGCTGACTCCCCTTTTTTTTGATAGAGGCGTGACATGTCAGCCATGGAGACCTCAGGTTCAGTTCTATAGAACTGTGTATGGAACAACCTCTCCATCTCCTCCCAGGTTCTCACTGAGTTGGGTGGTAGGTTGATGTACCAAGTAAAAGCTGCTCTTGTGACAGAGTTAGGAAACATGCGAAGCTTGTGGTAGCCGGAGTTAGCCTCTCCGCACTACACAGTGAAGCTAGCAATGTGCTCTAGAGTCGTCTGCTCACTTGAAGTTCCGCAGAAACAAGTGAAGTCAGGGACTTTGTATCCACGAGGGAGAGGATAGAGTCTATCATACTCCTCAGGATAAGGCTTCTGGAAAGATGGCCTGCCTACTCTCCTGTAGGCTGGGCCAATCATGTCTTCAATCATCTCCCTGATGTGGTTCTGATTGACTGGTCCTTGTACCTCAGCAACTTGAGGTGGATGGCGTGGAGCAGGATGGCGTTGATGACCATTCCTTGCGCCATTGCCATTAACATTCCTCACATGAGGTGGTACATAGGCCACAACTTGAGGACCAACTGGGTTGATTTCCTCTTCCACATTGTCAGGGGCGTGATCTGCTGCCTCCAGGTGTCCTGGGATGAGATCAGCTTCATTCTCACCCCTTACTGCTCCCTCCCTAGGAGGCGGTAAGTTGTTATTACCAGCAACATCCACTTGGGGTGGAAATCTCACCTGATTGGCACCATTATGGTTAAGTAGCGCCACAGGTGGAGGGAGAAGTGCAGGTTGGACAGCTCCTAAAGGAGGAGGAGGTGGAGGTGGATATTGTTGGTTGTTCACCTCATTGTTGATCACCTGCTGAGGAGGTGGCGCAGGTAGGGCGCCATGCAGCTGTTGGTTTTGCCCCCGAGTCCAACTTCCATCTTATTGATGAGTTGTTGGATGTTCTCTTGGGAGTCGACTCTTTGTTGATGCAACTGTTGCACTATGAGATCTTGAGAGGTATTTAACCTTTCAAGAGACTGAGCAATGGCTTCGAGAGCTCGCCACATCTTAGCATCTGTCTGCTTAGGAGGAGAGTCCTCTTCCTCCTTGCCAGTAGAGTCGTGTGGGCTTTGGCTTGAGGAGTCTTGAGGCCTCTTATCTCCATTCTTAGGTGGCATAGCTGTGTTGTGTAGAAAAGAAAAAACTTAAAGTAAATAAACGAAAAAAAAAGTAACGAAATTATACCCTGGAGGCGTTGGAGGAGGAGAGATCTGCTATCTTGTCCTGCTTCAAGTGTCAAGGGAAGTGAGTTGGTGTGGACCTTTGAGTGAGGCAGACACCTTGCTGAGAGACTAGGAGACGGAGAGCCGGGGATCGCCGGCTATGCAGAGAGACAGAAAGAGGGGAAGGCGCCAGAGAGGGAAGAAAAATTGTTTGTTGTGTCCCACCGGGCGTGCCAAAAAGAGATGTTGCGCCAAAAATCTCTTGCTAGAGTTTTCGCGGAGAATACTTTATGACATCGTAAGGGCGTGCCAGTCAATTTGCTGAAATTGACAAAGAGGTTGTAAAAACTAGATCTGGTGCGCAGAGCAGCAGAATAGAAGATCAAAGCGATTATGGGGACTGGATCAAAGTCACACCGGAGCATCTAAATCATTGGATCCACAAATAATTGTTCTTCATAACTGGGCTTTCCTCTAACTGGATCAGATCTGGGAGATCTGCTTTGATTGTAATTGAAATTGAAAAGAAAATAACAATTTGATTTGTTATTTCTGAAAGAGAAACACGTGTACAGTGTTTTTATGTCCGGAGACAAGATTGAAACAAGAGAAAAACACTAAAAGAGTGTTTAGGTGTCCTGGGACAAGATCTAAACAAGAAAAATATGAAGAACGAGTAAGAACTCGTGATGAACAAAGAGAAAATGGCGCAGAGCCAGAGAGAAAATAAGCACGGAGCTTGTTTTTTGCGTGGAGCAAGTTTGTAGCTTCAGGAGCTGGTTTTTGAGATGAGTGATATCTGCCTAAAACCTGAGAATGGCCTCCCTTTATATAGGGTGCGGTATGGGCTTTGGCATTAATGGGCTAGCCTTGCTGAGAAAGGCAAAATCCTCCTCTTATGCAGATGACAGCCTCCAGGAAGGTGCAGTGAAGCTTCTTTCTCCTTCTGATTGCTTCCAACTACTAGAGGGGAAAATAGATGTCAGGACGCCACACTGCTTGGATGGGAGATGGAAATCTTCCTCCTGGGTAGTTGATGATAATTTTTCCCTCTTCCTATTACACTACAGCAAGCCTTCGTTGCTTCTTTTGTGCTGAATTTAGCTAAATTTGACTAAGTGATGGCCAATTGACATCATGAATTGGACTTTGATCATCAAGGCCACGAAATTACTCATACTTAGTCATATTTAGCTCTAGAAATCATGAAAATAATAATTAATTAAGAAAATGGCTTAAACCGGGGTGAGAAAGCAACATGTCCTTAACTGAAAAGAATGCAAAAGTTGCAAACGATCTCGGAATAAGCCAAAATTTCACCAGTATGCTTAGATTATCTCCATAAAACTATGGAAAAAATTTCAAGTGATTTCGAGCTCTCTACCATGGTGAACTTGGTTTCACTCCCCAAAATGTCCTTAACTGAAAAACGCGGATAAGTTTTTACTCTGATGTCAGAATGAGGTGAAATTTTACCAAGATGATCTACATAGCTCAAGGATCATCATGGTATGCTCCTTGGTTGAAATCGCAGCCTTTAGCCTCTTCAATTGGTCAATTTTACTATTTTATCCTTAATTGAACAAAATACAAGTTGCAATTTCGCCTCCCGGGGAGGGGAACAAGGCTAGGCGATTTCTCCACTATGATTGGTCGACTATATGGAGGAGGTGTGAGGTTGAAAATCTCATGCCTCTCTCACGTGCACAAATGTTTCTCTTGCTGACAAACTTTAGTTCTCTGCCTCCTTCCTGCAGGAAGAGAAAAATATCTCCCTGCAGGGCAGAGGGCGGCCTCTCCTCTGACTGGGAGACGACTTGGGCCTTGCTATGTGAGTCCATGAGGTATTTTTCATCTCATGGGCAGATGACAAGCAATTTTCCTTTTTCACTTGTTTGCCTCCTTAGCAGGCAGCAATATCAAAGGAAACTGTTTCCAATTGACTTTCTTTGTCACTCACCTATTTTTAGGCGGCATATATGGAAATAATAATAATAATTTCGAAATTATTATTATTTATTGATAATTTCGGCCTTAATTAATTAATTACAAGAATTTCCCAACTCATTTGGAATCAGGGTGGTGCAGAAACTAAGTTTCTTCAGGATTTGTAATCAAATCTTGACCACTCCTCTTGATATAAATCATGTGAAGACCAATTTACCCTCAATAGTAAATTGAGGTATAAACTTTACCTGATCAAAAATTGTCAAGACTTCATGCAAAAAATTGGAGCCACAGGAGCTTCTATAGGGATGCAAGTGGGTAGTTGAGAATAGGGTACCCAGCACTATCCGACCCGATTAAGTAGGATTAGGGTATTGTATAATAGGGTTAGTGATACGAATCTAGTTGTATTAGATTCAAATCTATCCTTGAGACCTGCCAAGAATCAACTTAAATTTCTTCAACTTGTAGATGTGTATGTTGCTGATCTTCACTAAAGTAATCTTCTTGCCTTAGATGAACAATTAGACCTGCAATTGTCAACCTAAGATCATAAGATTCACAAACAATCAAGCAATCACAACTTAATTGTTTGCAAGGACTCTACATGATTGAAGAACCCTAAGCTTGCTCAAACTAGAGCAAAGAAGCTAAATTTTCAAAAGAATCTCTCTTTAATTGATAAACTTAACTTGTGTTTACAAGAGGGGGTTGATGCCTTTATATAGGCAAAGTGGTTTGACCAATATCCAAAAAATAAAACCTAATTTTCATCCAAATATATGGGCTAGGGTAAAACTAGTCCAAACCCAACTAGGAAAAGGAAATAAAGACATAATTAAATAAGGATAGGACTTAGTCAAACAAGGCCCAACCCAAATAATATCCAAACTTAAAAATAAGCTAATCTAATATAAAATAAAGCCCACAATGGCCTAAATAACACATTCAAGCTCATTCATCCATCGATTGCAAGCAAAGTGATGAACTTGGAATCGATGAGAATATATTCTTGCCCAAATCATCTTCAAAGCTCTTCAAATGAACTCCGATGGCCTTCAAGTCTTCAAGATGAGTTTTATCAAGGCCCAATAATGCATCCTTGAATCTTTTGGCTCTTGCTCTTGTCATTGGACCTAATGGCATCATAAATGGATCAAATGGCATCTTTGGCATCTCCTTGGTGCTAGAAACATGTTGTGTGATATCTCCTTGATCTTCATGCTTCTCCATGCTTCCTTGCAACCCATGCACATCCTTTCCTTGCTCTCCATTGTCATCATCAAGTCCATGATAAGTCCTTGGCGCATTAGAGTTAGCTGCACCAAACGTCAATACACAACGCTTAGCAATTTGTTTCTTGGCAAATCTTTAAGCCTTAGCCGATAATTGATTAGTTAAAAAATAAAAGGGTAAAATAAGTCTTAGCCGAGATTTTACTAAAAAGCATGTTAGGGTTTCCCTAGACCAGTTATCATCAAGGATTTAATATTGAATTTATCTTTTAAATCAAGGATCCATAGTAATTTGATTGATTTCTACCATTGGAGAAGAAGTATGCTTTTTAAAAAAAAAATTCTTTATTAATTGCTATAGAATTAGATTTAATTTACTTTGCTTTGTTTTTAGTTTAATTGTTTTCTTAATCTTTTCAATCCCTTGTTTTCTTTTTAAAACAATTTTTTTGGAAAAGATTTATTCTTGGGATAAGCTTATTCCCCTTCTCTGTGGGATTCGACCCCTTACTTGCCCTATCTACTTAGTTAGGATTTTGTGGAGATTATTTTTATGATTGCTGACGACCGATCATAAATTTTGGCGTCGTTACCGGGGAAGTAAGGAATAGATCCAAGAATTAAGCCTCTCTAAAGATCTTGTTTTTGCGTTTTTTTTTTCTAAAAAAAATGCATTTTTAATTTAAAAAAAATGTTTTGTGTTTTGCGATTTTTGTAAAAAAAAAAAAAGTTTTTTGTGTTTTCTAAAATTAAAAAAAAAAAAGAAAAAACAATTTGTTTATGCGTTTTTAGTAAAAGAAAAAAAATCTTTATTTTCTTTCTTTAAATTTAATTTTTGTTTAAGAACTTTTACTACTAATTTTTTCTATTGAGTTTTTGAGTTTTTTTAAGAAGTTGCATGCCAAATACAAGAAGTAGTGGTATAGATTACTTTGAATTTGATATATTGCCAGAAAGAACACTATTTTCACTAAGGAAGGAGAAATCAAGTCGACAACAAGAATATGAGTCATCCAATTCAAGTTCTCAATCTAGTTCTCCTAGATCTGCTTCTTCAACACCGTCACAAGACATGGCAAACGACAACGAGCCTAAGACTTTGAGAGATTTAGCTGCACCAAACGTCAATACAGAACGCTTAGCCATTTGTTTCTTGGCATCTTTAAGCCTTAGCCGGTAATTGATTAGTTAAGAAATAAAAGGGTAAAATAAGTCTTAGCCGAGATTTTACTAAAAAGCATGTTAGGGTTTCCATAGACCAGTTATCATCAAGGATTTAATATTGAATTCATCTTTTAAATCAAGGATTCATAGTAATTTGATTGATTTCTACCATTGGAGAAGAAGTATGCTTTTTAAAAATTGTTTTCTTTATTAATTGCTATAGAATTAGATTTAATTTACTTTGTTTTGTTTTTAGTTTAATTGTTTTCTTAATCTTTTCAATCCCCTGTTTTCTTTTTAAAACAATTTTTTTGGAAAAGATTTATTCTTGGGATAAGTTTATTCCCCTTCTCTGTGGGATTCGACCCCTACTTGCACTATCTACTTAGTTAGGATATTGTGGAGATTATTTTTATGATTGCTGACGACCGATAATAATTTTTGGCACCGTTACTGGGGAAGTAAGGAATAGATCCAAGAATTAATCCTCTCTAAAGATCTTGTTTTTGCGTTTTTTTTTCTAAAAAAAATTGCGTTTTTAATTTAAAAAAAAAATTGTTTTGTGTTTTGCGTTTTTGAAAAAAAAAGAGTTTTTTTGTTTTCTAAAAAAAAAAAAATAGAAAAAAACAATTTGTTTCTGCGTTTTAAGAAAAAGAAAAAAAATCTTTATTTTCTGTCTTTAATTTTAACAAGTGGATCAGCCCGCGCTGACGCGTTGGGCGTTCTGCAATCTATTTCTTTAAACAATTTTCTATTCGAATTAAATTGTTTGATACGTAGGAAATTTCGAAAGTACCATGATTTTAAATGTGTTGCATCTTTAAAAGGATACACTATTAACATTGAACATATGCCCTAAAGACCTAAAGTTAGCAATAAATAGTAAATATTAGTTTGTACATGGACAGGTGCAATAGCTTCAATTTTGTTTCATCCTCTAAAGTGTGTAACACTTCAACAAAAAATAAGTTTACTCTTTTCTTCATATGGACATGAAAGGCCTGAAGAGAAGTTACAATTCTTGATAATTAAAGGGGATATGATTTATTATAACATTTATGTAAAAGGAAAGGATAATTACAAAATAGGGTTCAAGGTTAGAAACTAATCTAGAGTCTTCTTAGTAATTTGGTAAGTGAGAAAAGACAGAAAAGAAAAAAAAACTTCAAATGGAGTCTCCTCAACGATCCTCAAAAGGGGCCTTTGGTAAATTTCTTGGGTCTTTCAAATACTATTTAGTATATATTTTTGTTTAAGAACTTTTACTACTACTTTTTTCTATTGAGTTTTTGAGTTTTTTTAAGAAGTTGCATGCCAAACACAAGAAGTAGTGGAATAGAAGACTTTGAATTTGATCCATTGCCAGAAAGAACACTATTTTCACTAAGGAAGGAGAAATCAAGTCGACAACAAGAATAGGAGTCATCCAATTCAAGTTCTCAATCTAGTTCTCCTAGATCTGCTGCTTCAACATCGTCACAAGACATGGCAACGACAACGAGCCTAAGACTCTAAGAGAGTTAGCTGCACCAAACGTCAATACACAACGCTTAGCAATTTGTTTCTTGGCAAATCTTTAAGCCATAGCCGGTAATTGATTAGTTAAGAAATAAAAGGGTAAAATAAGTTGATGCGCCAAGGACTTATCATGGACTTGAAGATGACAATGGAGAGCAAGGAAAGGATGTGCATGGGTTGCAAGGAAGCATGGAGAAGCATGAAGATCAAGGAGATATCACACAACATGTTTCTAGCACCAAGGAGATGCAAAAGATGCCATTTGATCCACTGAAGATGCCATTAGGTCCAATGACAAGAGTAAGAGCCAAAAGATTCAAGGATGCATTATTGGGCCTTGTTAGAACTCATCTTGGAGACTTGAAGGCCATCGGAGTTCATTTGAAGAGCTTTGAAGATGATTTGGGCAAGAATATATTCTCATCGATTCCAAGTTCATCACTTTGCTTGCAATCGATGGATGAATGAGCTTGAATGTGTTATTTAGGCCATTGTAGGCTTTATTTTATCTTCGATTAGCTTATTTTTAAGTTTGGATACTATTTGGGTTGGGCCTTGTTTGACTAAGTCCAATCCTTGTTTAATCATGTCTTTATTTCCTTTTCCTAGTTGGGTTTGGACTAGTTTTACCCTAGGCCATATATTTGGACGAAAATTAGGTTTTATTTTTGGATATTGGTCAAACCCCCTTTGCCTATATAAAGGCATCAACCCCCTCTTTTGTAATGAAGTTAAGTTTATCAATTAAAGAGAGATTCTTTTGAAAATTTAGCTTCTTTGCTCTAGTTTGAGCAAGCTTAGGGTTCTTCAATCATGTAGAGTCCTAGCAAACAATTAAGTTGTGATTGCTTGATTGTTTGTGAATCTTGTGATCTTAGGTGTTCAATTGCAGGTCAAATTGAAGGTCTAAGGCCGACGAACGAAGAAGATTGCTTAGGTGAAGATCATCGACATACACATCTAGAAGTTGAAGTTGTTCAAGTTGATTCTTGGCGGGTCACAAGGATAGATTTGAATCTAATACAACTAGATTCGTATCAATTGGTAATCAGAGCATAGGTTGTCATCTTCAATCGGTAAATCTATCCTTCTATTCATCTATCATAAAGTTTTTCATTCATATCATCCATCAAAGTTTTTCAAATTTTCAAGATCCAAAAATTCCGAAAATTCAAAAATTTATTGTGGTTTCATCTTAACTCCAATCGACGTGAAATTTCAGATTTGGAGTCCTCATACCTTGTAGTTTAATCGAAAAATATTTCAAAAATAAAAATAAAAAATAAAAAATTTTTCGACCAAAATCTTGTGAAATTTATTAATTGATATATTTGAATCTATCAATTGATACGAATCTAGTTGTATTATATTCAAATCTAGCCTTGAATATCTATCAAAGTCGACTTGAACTTCCTCAACTTCTAGATGTGTATGTCGATGACCTTCACAAGGTGAATCGTCTTCTTTCGTCGGCCCAAAGTCTCCAATTAGACCTACAATTGTTAACTCTAGAACACAAGATTCACAAACAATCAAGCAACACAACTTAATTGTTTGCTAGGACTCTACAAGATTGAAGAACCCTAAGTTTTGCTCAAACTAGAACAATGAAGCTAAGATAATCAAATTGGGTGAATAACCTCAATAAATTGATACGAATGTAGTTGTTTTAGATTCAAATCTAGCCTTGAAAATCTATCAAACTCGACTTGAACTCCTTCAACTTCTAGATGAGTAGATCGATGACCTTCACAAGGTGATTCCTCCTCTTTCGTCGGCCTTAAGTCTTCAATTAGACCTGCAATTGTCAACTCAAGAACACAAGATTCACAAACAATCAAGTTATCACAACTTAATTATTTGCTAGGACTCTACAAGATTGAAGAACCCTAAGTTTTGCTCAAACTAGAACAATGAAGCTAAGATAATCAGATTGGGTGAATAACCTCAAATTCTTTATTGAAAACTTAACTTGTGTTTAGAAGAGGGGTTTGGTGCCTTTATATAGGCATAGGGTGATGCCCTAGATCTAGAAAAATAACCTAATTTTCGTCCAAATATATGGCCTAGGGTAAAACTAGTCCAAACCCAACTAGGAAAAGGAAATAAAGACATAATTAAACAAGGATTGGACTTAGTCAAACAAGGCCCAACCCAAATAACATCCAAACTTACAAATAAGCTAATTAAAGATAGAATAAAGCCCACAATGGCAAAACTACAACTCTAATGACCTAATACTCATTGATTTCAAGTAGTATGCATAATTTGGAATCGATGGAAATATTCCTTTGATGATGGTCTCTAATGGGCTTCAAATGATCTCCGATGGCTTTTAACTCTTCAAGATGAACTCTAATGAGGCCAAACAAAGCTTCCTTGAACCTTTTAGCTCTTGCCCTTGTCATTGGGCCTAATGGCATCTTCAATGGATCAAATGGCATCTTTGGCATCTCCTTGGTGCTAGAAACATGTTGTGTGATATCTCCTTGATCTTAATGCTTTTCCATGCTTCCTTGCAACCCATGCACATCCTTTCCTTACTCTCCATTGTCATCTTCAAGTCCATGATAAGTCCTTGGCGCATCACAAATGAGCTAAAAACTTCACATTGGACTAATGTCACCAAAATGATTATAGTTAGGCCATAAACAATGGAAAGAAAAGCATTGAGGTTTGCCAAATCGAGGACGATTCAAAACGGAACTAATGGGCCCCGATAGGCCCAAAATAACAAGTGTTCCAAAAGAGCTAAAAACTTCATCGTGGACTAATCTCACCAAAATGATTATAGTTAAGCCATAAACAATGGAAAGAAAAACATTGAGGTTTGCCAAATCGAAAACGATTCAAAACGGATCTAATGGGCCCCGATAGGCTCAAAATAACAAGTTTTCCAAATGAGCTAAAAACTTCACATTGGACTAATCTCACCAAAATGATTATAGTTAGGCCATAAACAATGGAAAGAAAAGCATTGAGGTTTGCCAAATCGAAGACGATTCAAAACGGATCTAATGGGCCCCGATAGGCCCAAAATAACAAGTGTTCCAAATGAGCTAAAAACTTCACAGTGGACTAATCTCACCAAAATGATTATAGTTAGGCCATAAACAATGGAAAGAAAAGCATTGAGGTTTGCCATGTCGAAGACGATCCAAAACGTCTCTAATGGGCGCCGATAGGCCCAAAATAACAAGTGTTCCAAAAGAGCTAAAAACTTCATCGTGGACTAATCTCACCAAAATGATTATAGTTAAGCCATAAACAATGGAAAGAAAAACATTGGGGTTTGCCAAATCGAAAACGATTCAAAACGGATCTAATGGGCCCTGATAGGCTCAAAATAACAAGTTTTCCAAATGAGCTAAAAACTTCACATTGGACTAATCTCACCAAAATGATAATAGTTAGGCCATAAACAATGGAAAGAAAAGCATTGAGGTTTGCCAAATCGAAAACGATTCAAAACGGATCTAATGGGCCCCGATAGGCTCAAAATAACAAGTGTTCCAAATGAGCTAAAAACTTCACATTGGACTAATCTCACCAAAATGATTATAGTTAGGCCATAAACAATGGAAAGAAAAGCATTGAGGTTTGCCAAATCGAAGACTATTCAAAACGGAACTAATGGGCCTCGATAGGCCCAAAATAACAAGTGTTCTAAATGCGCTAAAAACTTCATTGTGGACTAATCTGACAAAAATGATTATAGTTAGGCCATAAACAATGGAAAGAAAAACATTGAGGTTGCCAAATCGAAAACGATTCAAAACGAATCTAATGGGCCCCGATATGCTCAAAATAACAAGTGTTCCAAATGAGCTAAAAACTTCACAGTGAACTAATCTCACCAAAATGATTATAGTTAGTCCATAAAAAATGGAAAGAAAAGCTTTGAGGTTTGCCAAATCGAAGAAGATTCAATACGTCACTAATGGGCCCCGATAGGGCCAAAATAACAAGTTTTCCAAATAAGCTAAAAAGTTCACAATGGACTAATATGACCAAATTGATTATGGTTAGGCCATAAACAATGGAAAGAAAAGCATTGAGATTTGCCAAATCGAAGACGATTCAAAACGGAACTAATGGGCCCCGATAGGCCCAAAATAACAAGGGTT
>AWUE01017451.1:0-11650 GCA_001974825.2 Corchorus olitorius
TCGGAAAATTGAAAATCTAAAAATAAAATCATTTATTTCTCATGGTAATTTTAATTAAATTGCATGAGCATGCATCATAGTTTTAGTGGATAATTGATGATTTAGCATTAAGCACTTTAATTACTTATTCTAATCATTTTGGGAAACTAATTTGCTTCAAGCTAACTTGACTAGATATTTCTTCACATAATATAGCACAAATAGAACTTACATTTACAGTTTGCTACTAAATAGTTACAATATGACATTGTCATTACAAAAATACAAAAAAAAAAATAGAAATGGCAAAAATACAAAAAGGTTTTTATTTTCTTAAGTTCAATACATATGGGATGTCAGGATCTCACACTTCCGGGTACACCTCATTTCCCTTATGAATTGATTCTTGTTCTCCAAGCATTTTTCCTTAAAATGGTCCCAATGATCAAGTGACTTGCCTTAAATGCTCTTGATTGAGCTTGTTGACCTGTCAATACGGCCAAGTGATATCAATTAACTGACAGTCCATACAAGATCAAATAATGGAGAAGCAAGGGACATTTCAACAGCAATAGGCCTCCAAAACAAAAAAAAAAGCCAAGCAATTGGGCATGTAAATCAAAGGGCAAAAGAAAACAGTGTCAATGAGTAATTCTAGAGAATGGAAGCAGCTAAAGGCAACAAGACACGAGAAATTGAGCCAATATTTGCAACAAACAAGGCAATGCCATGAGGTGATCAAAATAATACACATACCAAGCAAATGAACAACCAAAGTGAAGCATCGAGGAGGCTACAATTTTATGCACAAGATCAATGGTCAACAATTCAGTGACAAGTGCTCATATTCAAACAAATTAACCATCGGGTGAATTAGAGATAGACACACAGGAACAAATTGATTTAGACAGTAAATTTACCTGGATAAGTTTGCCCTCTGCCATTCCTTGTGGAGGCTGATCCCCTTGCTCCCAACAACCTAACAAAGGACAAAATTAGTTGGAGCCAAAATAGGGGAAAAGAAAAAACAGAAAGGGATAAGGGGAGTCGTTGGATTCACTGAACCAGGAAGGGAATGGACCTCTCCCTCACCTACACATAACAATCTTCACAACCCTCTTCCCACCTCTGGCTCTCTCTCTCCCTTCTCCATCGAATCACTCTGATTTTCTCTTCACAAGCAAAAAATCACACTCGCTGACCAAGAAGACAATACTCTCACCTGACCACTCTAAAAAATCATTACCAAATACACGAAAAAACCTTTTGATTTTGAGCATACTTACACACAATTCCCAGATTTGTACAGTTTTTCCAAAAGGATACATAAAAAGAGATTAAGGGAGTGCAGAAAGGGGGCTTACCTTCTTTGGAGCACGGCCTCCACATGGAGCTTCTTATCTCCCTCTTTCTTGACAATCTTGGCTCCCTCGGATGTTCACATCACTCCCTCTCAACAAACAGAGCCCTCACATCCTTCTCTCTCGGATTCTCTTCTCCCTCCATAATCCCTTCCTTCTTCTCTCCCTCTCGACCCTCATTCTCACCACAACCACAGCAACCTCTCCTATTCTTCACACACTACCAAAAAAAACACTCTCTCTCTCGGACCCTCCCACCAGCGGACTACATCGTCTCCCTCTCCCAGATTCTCGTGGTCCCTCGCTCCCATTTTTTTTGTTCCTCACAGACTTATGCTCTCTTGTTCTCTCTCTCAATTGGATCTCTCTCTCGAACTCTCTCTATCGAAATCTTCTGGTTAAAAAGATATATACATAAAAAAAAAAATAACAAGGGATTTCTGGGTTAAAGCGACGATGGTTAATGGAAGGGTCGAAGCAAAGAGAGGACGACACTGTTGAGTGAGGGCAGCGTTGGTTCGGGTTAAAGGAAGGCTAGGGTTCATCATTTGAAGGGGAAAAATTGACCCAAGGAAGGAGAAGAAGACCGCGTCGAGCAAGAGGAAGAACAGGGAAGAAGAAGCTCGTTTAAAGGGGTAGGGTTTGATTCAAACGGCGCCGTTTCAGTGCTCCACTAAATAGAAATTCCTCAATTCAGATAAAGTATCTAACTTTCTTCAATTTAATTCCTAAATTTAATTCAATTAAATCCTATGGCTTGTTATTAATTCACATAAATCCTGCTATTATTTTCCGTTTATAATATGGTCCCTGATTTAGTATCTTGTTTGTTAATTAATTCAATTTTGCCCATGATTTAAGATTTTATTTTTAATTTATGCGGCCTAATCCATGATTTCAAGTCAATTTCCTGTTTAAATGCAATTTGATCCCTGCTTTATTCAATTTAGTCCCTGATTTTAGAAATTATGCTAGAATTTTGCAATTTGGTGCTTGATTTACATTATTGATATTTAATTTGTGCTTTTTGTTTTTGAATTTTACTAATTAAATGTGGAAATTGGGATTTAGGCTAAAAGATTGATTTTTTAAGTGAAAATTGTGTTTGTCATGGTCAATTGATTTTGAAATCTTGATGATCAAGTTGGAAGTAGTTTAAATTGATTTCATAATTTCGAATTGAGTTAATTTGGATTTGAAAAAAATTGAGGTTTTGATTTAAAGCTATGATTTCTCCTTAAATTAAAAATGACTTGAGGATGACATGTTAAGACACTTTGGGTTATTTTTTAATTCTTGGAAAAACAAAGCTTGGAGTTAAAAACCTTATTTTCCAAATTTGAAAATAACTTAAAAGAAATTAGTGAATCCTTTTAAATGCCTTTTAATTTGGGAATTAAGATTTTCAGTCTAAAGATTTGATTTCGTAGAATTAGATTCAATTATTTTCCTTTAGCTTAAATTCAAAATTGTTCTTGTTTTGGTCTTTGAATTTAGATTTACATCTTGATTTGTTTATATGCCTCCTGAACTTCGCTAATGATTTTTCTTAGTGTGCAGATTAAGTCCCCAGTGAGCCCAGTCCGGCCCATAAGTTTTTCGCTAGTTATTGTTAATTTGTTATTGGGTCCAACCGGACTTTGGTTTCTAATAACTTAGTAGAAATAGACTTCAACTGCATGCATATCATACTTATTTGTATGTTTAAACTGTTTGCATTACACGCCACTATTACATGTTCCGATTTATAAAGTGTCGTTTTTGACTATGACGGGTAAATTCCGGGTAAAGATGCATGAGCACAACCTCCCGGATTTTGCTCCGAGATCGAACAACCTTTACGAATATCCCTGGGGGGCCGGGCTAGGTTCGTAATGGTTGACTCGAGTAAACCCCACTTTATCGATCAAATGATTAAAATGAACCAGTTCATGCATCATCTGCATTCATTTTCCTTCCCTTTTAAGTATAATCAAGAAAATACAAAAAGATCATTTTCCTTCGAAAGGCTTTTTTTCAAAAGTCAGTGTTCTCTTATTCAATTTTCAAAAATCAAGAAATGGATAATTTAAGAGTTTTCAAGGTAAGCGTTTTCAAAGAAGAATGTTTTCTTAATCAAGTAATTCAAAAAAAGATTTTGGAAATTAATAAAATTGATCAAGTTTTTCAAAAACAAAGATGGTAAAAGATTTTGTCACAGCATTTTCAAAATTTCTTCCCGATGCGGAGGACTCAACAAGAGAACAAATAGTGAAAGAGAATCATAACAGAATTGATCGACGTTGTTCGATTACATTCTCCGAATTCTCGACATTGGTTGCAAAAATGGTTTTATTTTCTTTTATAATCCTTTTCCTCTAATAATTAAGATTTAAAAGCAACCTTTAGTATTAACCCATTAGATTTAGTTTAGATTAGAGGTACCGTCGTTTGACGGGCATCTCAGGGGTGCTAATCTTTCCTCGAGCGTAATCGACTCCCGAACCCATAGACTCTGGTTAAGCAGACATGGTTAGATTTAGTACGACCTTCGCCAAGCCTAGGTTAGTATTAAACTTAAGATAGGTGGCTAATCACACCATAAAAAAAGATTAGTGGCGACTCCTTCTTACCAACGTCGTCTCGGCAGGGTTCCCCGGACCCAAACGTTTCGACACTTGGTATCCAAGTTGGCTTAAAAGTCTTCCTAGAACCAAAATCCTAGTCAAAATAGGGTCCTGAAAAATTCTGGATTCGTGCAGGAACTTCGACGGCGATTTTGGGCTTGAAGATGGCAGAACTGGGTTTTGAACTTCAAAGGAAAGTTGTAGGTCTCGGAGTTAGATTTCCAACGCCTACACACGGGCCTAAAACGGACATATGAGCAGAAAGTTATGATTTTTCTACCGAGACTGCGCTGAATCCTAATCCTGTTAGGAATAGAAGCGGGAATATGCGGGAATTGGATATTTCCTTGGATATAGGAGGCACAAATTGGGTTTTTAATTCCAATTGTGGGCTTATATGGGCTGAGTATTATCCCATATAAAATATCCAAAATTCCTTAGCTTCCGGGCTTATTCATGGCTTGTCTTCAATCCTTCGCGATTTAACCTCCAATCTTCAACTCTTGCCTCTTGAGATAATTCTTCAATAGTCCTCAAATCTTCAAATTATCTTCAATAAGTCTTCAAAAATGAACTTCGAATCTCCAAATCCATACTCAAAATTGCTAAATCCATATTTGAGTAAAAAGTCATCAAAATAGCTCCAAAAAGAGTGAAAAACAATAAGTTTCCACTTTTCTTGTCTTCAAGACCTTAAAACACAAATACTTATAAAATAGGGTTAAAATACACATATAAATAGTAAAAAGCATAGGAAAATGATCCTAAAAATAGGGTCTATTTTGGCTCAATCAATGACGAACAACAAAAAGCTTTCGAGGCAATCAAGAAGTACTTAGCGTCGCATCCTGTCTTAGCTCCTCCTAAAAAGGACAAACCTTTGTACTTGTATGTCTCAGCCACTGCATCATCTGTTGGATGTTTGTTGGCTCAAGAGATAAAAAAGGCAAAGAACAAGCAGTGTATTACTTAAGTCAGACTCTTACTGATGTAGAAACCAGATATAGTCCTATTGAAAAGCTTTGTTTATCACTTTACTTCGCAGCAATAAAACTTCGACATTACATGCTCTACTTTAATTTTTGCATTATTGCTAAAACTGACATAGTAAAGTACACGCTAACTCGGTCTCTTCTTAAAGGCCAATTAGGCAAATGGTGCTTAACACTTTTTTAGTTTAGTTTATGTACATCCCTCAGAAAGTAGTAAAAGGCCAAGCAGTTGTTGACTTCCTAGCCGACCACCCTTGCATAGACTTGGGTCAAGAATTTGAGGATTTAAACCTAGTCATGGAAGTGTCTTTGATACCATGGATCCTAGAATTCGATGGATCTAGCACTGCTGACTCAGCAGGTGCAGGGATCATAATCACATCACTTGACGACATATGGACCATGATGGCGTTTCACTTAGACTTTGATTGTACTAATGATCAAGCTAAGTATGAAGCACTTATCATTAGTCTAGAATTACTTAGAGAGATGAGAGCATCTTCGATGCACATCAAAGGTGATTCTTTGTTGGTGATAAATGAACTCACTCGAGAGTTTAATTGCACAAGTATGTCTTTATTGCCATACTATGCCTTGGCAGTACAATAACTAGGAAAACTTGATGATGTAAGCATTGAACATGTGCCTAGACATCAGAATGAAGGTGCAAATGTTGCTGCACAACTTGCATATGGTATCACCTTTCAAGATGATATTTGGAGGAAGGTGGTAAATGTTGAAAGGAGGAGCATGCCGTCAACATTTGCTAGGGTTAACGTGTTTGAAGTATACAACATGGTACACAAGCTTACTGATTGGCGTGAGCCATTTCTTGTTTATCTTCAAGACCCAACAATAAGGGTAAGTAGAAGAATTCTGACTTTGGCCGTGCATTATACTGTCTTGGTCGACGAGTTATACAGAAAAGACTTGGACGGATCTTTGTTGAGATGTCTAGGAAAGGAAGAAGCTATTAAGGTAGTCAAAGATGTACATGAAGGCTTGTGTGGCGCACACCAAGCTGGAAGAAAAATGAGATAGCTTATATGCCGTCATGCTCGATGCCAAAGGATGCCAACCTTGCCAAAAGCATGGTCCTATTTGGAGACTTCCATCAGAAGAACCACATTCTATAATAAAGTCTTAGCCGTTTAGAGGATGGGTGATAGATCTTATTGGAAAGATTTCCCCACTAGCCAAAGGAGGCGTCTGCTTTATTATAGTTGCAACAGATTACTTCACAAAATGGGTGGAGGCAAAAGCAATGAAAAACACAACTCATAAAGACGTCAAGATATTAATTAAGGAACACATCATCTATCGTTTTGGAATTCCGAAGACGCTCACCACTGATCAAGGAACCAACTTTGATGGCGAGATTATGGAGAAGTTGGAAAGAAAATTTGGCCTAAAGTTCACCAAGTCCACACCATATTATGCGCAGGCTAATGAACATGCCAAGGCTTCTAACAAAGTGATCATAGGCATCATAGAAAAGATGTTGAAAGACAAACCTGGTATGGGACAACGTCCTACCGAAAGCTCTCTGGGCATATCGAACGTCACAGCGTTCAAGCACTGGCGTGAGTCCATTTAGCCTTACATATGGTCATGATGCGATGGTTCCTATGGAACTTTTGGCTAAATAAGCCAGAGTTGCATTTCAAAACAACCTGCAATGGTACGACAACAACGATGCCATGATGATTAAGCTTGAAGACCTTGATTCCGAAAGGTTAGATGCCTTAGATCATTTACAAGCACAAACGAAGAAGGCAGAAAGAAGTTACAACAATAACGTTCGTCGATGAAGTTTCACTAAAGGCGAATTAGTTTGGAAAGCTGTCCTGCCTTTTAGCTCTAAACAATATGGAAAATGGTCACCTATATGGGAAGGACCATTTCACATTAGAAAAGTACTAAAAAATGGTGCTTATTGGCTCGAAACTAGGGATGGTAAATATCATCAAAAGTTAATAAATGGAAGCTACTTGAAAAAGTATTATCCAACTGCATGGAAGTAAGATCTGATCCTAACCTAAAGTTTGACTCGGTGGAAGAATCAGATTGCATGGCTATGAGTCAACTCACAGCCCTATTGTTCACTGATGTGTAGAATAAAATCTTAAACGCTTTGTGGACTAAACCGCCCCAATCGCATTTTCGCGGCTTTAAAATAAAAATAAACATTTTTGTTACTTTAATAGTAACGAAACTTTTAAAATTTTTGTCACTAAAATACTTTTTGTGACGAAAATTGCTCCAAAACGTTGCTAAAGGGTACTTTTAGTAACAAAAAAGTTGAAGTTCCATCGCTAAAAGCTAAAAAGTATTATGGAATTTAATTTTAAAAGTTTTGGCCTTAATTGAAAAAGGGAGGCCGAATTTTCTAGGGTTTGGAAGGTTGTTGCCGATTACATCTAAGTCTTATTGGCAATTTAACTTCAAATTAAAGTCCGATTTATTTTAAATTTTCATGGTTTTGATCATAAGACCATTGGATTAAATTCTTAAGGATTTTGTTTATTTGATGGCTCACAATAAATAAATAAAGGCCACTTATGCAAAAAGTTGGCTAAAAACCATTGCCACCAATTTAGAACAAAATTGTTTGAAATTGAAATAAAAAGCATAAAAGCAAAATCCTAAAGTAATGTTATGGCTAATAGAATGCTATCCTTAATTATGTGGTCATTCTTCTTAATCTTTTTCTTCAGCATTCTTTGAAGGGAACGTCTCTGGAAGCAGTAGTTTCCAAGCTCTGAACTCCCTATCCATGCTGTCTAACAAAGTTTGGACGAAGTCTCTCTCGGCAACGGCAGCCAGATAATCATTTCTGTCTTTTACAAGGATATTGACTTCACCATAGACTTCATCACACTTTTGATTGGATGGCAACTCAGGTTTCTTGGCAAGTTTAGCTTTCTCAATCTGTAAGACTGCTACTTTAGCCATGTAGTCATCAATCTCTGTTTGGATGGCTAATTCTCTATCTAAAGGTGATGGCACCGCAAGTGGTCGTTACAAATGAGGCTTTCTCAGGATTTAAATTTATTTTTCCTCACAAACTCAGATGCTACTCAATTAGGTAGAACATGGCAAGTAAGGGTCGTTTCCCACTAGGAAGGTTGATAACAACAAGGAACCAATCCTACACACTAAGCAAACAATTCGGTAGCACTAAATAATCAAAGTATAAGAGAGTAATTGTCACTAAATAAAGCAATAGAATGGATTCGAATTAAGGGAAATCTATATAAACTAAGCATACTTCCTTTCTCATCCCAATATGTAAGAGATCTATCATGTGTAATGGGTCCTTGACATAAAAGAGAACAAGTAATTAAACATGCATACACCTTGGCAGGATATCAGATTATAACTCCTTGCAAACAGCAAGTCACAACTTGTCACTGGGAAGGACTTAAGCGTAGCTAATAGTTATGCACCAATTCCAAGTTCTTTAGCTATATAAGGTGGATTTCACCTAGTTATCGACATCGCATCTCCTTTCTAAGCTATATAGATTCGTCAGAAAGCATCCCTCTATATAGATAGATGAAGCATGAAGTACATCGAACAATTAACCATGCTATTAACTATAACATATCATCCTAGATCTATCTAAAACCGTAGCCCATAGAAAGATAAATATGAGATAACAATGAACCATATAACTCCGTAGTAAGTTATATAATCAAGACAAATGAGATTCTCAGATAATCATACACAGTAGAAAGGTTATAATACAATTATCTTTACCACTTGAATCAGTTCTAATCAACTATACTCACCAGAAAGCATGTTGTATAATCAATAGATAGAAATCGACAATAGCTTATCAAACAATTATATGAATGGCGCGCAACACTCATAGAATCAAAAGACAAACATAAGATGAAGCATAGAGAATCATATTTAAATGTATCATGCATAAGAACTTGAATTTAGAACAAAGTCTCACCATTACACAATGAATAGAAATCTACATGGGAGAGAAAAGAAGTATAAAAGAACTACTCACTCATGAGATTGAGTGAAAGCTCCATTCTTATAAAAGATGGGCGACTAGCAAGCAAATGAAACTAGGTTAAACTATGATGGGTGGCTAGCTATTCTATGTTATGCTCTAGGGTTGAGAATACAAGAGTATTTATAGGCAAAGTAGAGCTAGGGTTTGCTAGGAGTGCAAATGACTTGAATATCCTTGAGGGTGGTCGGCCTTGTTGAGAAAGTAGTGATATATAGGTCCCCATGTGAGCACATATGGTTTCCTACATAACACTTGCGTCGACTTCGACCTGTATGATTCATATGGGCAACCATTAGCAACACATGGTTAACCACAAACTCTTCATGGGCGGCATTGAGCTTAATCTTCTTCAAGTTGTCTACTTGGATCTCCATTGATGATCATTTAAGCTTTCATTGATAACTTTCACGAGCTTCATCAACACATGGTTCACCACATTGAGAAAGTGGTTCACCACATCCTTTAGACTATGGTCGAAATTCACCATCTTGAGGTCTCCTTTTGGGCTTCAATCCAATTGTGCTCCAAATAGCTCTATTTTGCTCTGTTTTAGACCATATTGCAACTTTCTCTCTAAATGGATCTACAAGTGCAAAAAGCTCATTTAGGGGGTAAAATAGCATAGAAAACATATCAAATACATGCAAAATAGATAGAAAATGCATGTAACATCTTAATATCATCAGAAGGCATCACATACTTATATAAGGTCGTAGCCTTGTCGTCAAGATCTTTCTGACGTGCCTTATATCTTTTCTTCTTCTCGTTGAATTGATCAAATTGGCTGAAGTTTTGATTATACCTAGCAAGGAAAGAATAAAAAAATCTTGGGAAGTATCGCCAAAATTGATCCTCTACGTCGTCAATCTCAAGAGAACGTGACCAAGTTCGAGCATGGGAATAAATGACGTTTCGGTGAGTGTTTGCAACATCTAAGTCGACATATGCTAGAAAGTCGCAAAACTCATTATAAGCTTTCTTCAAATCTTTGTCAGAAGGAATTTCAGCAACTTCGTCAAGAGAAACTTCGTTGTCTTTCGGCAAGATATTAGAGATGTAGTTCTTAAGAATCTTGCACTTTTGTGAGAGAGGAGCTCCATACAAGAAAGAAGGAAGTGCGGGGTCACAGCCGCGGCTGCGATAGGAGCCAAAGTTTCGACAATAGCAAGAGTTGAAGTTCCAATTTCGATTGAAGTATTAACACCGTTTGTCGCCTCATTAAAAAGAATGGGGATTTGACCTGCTGATAACGCCATCATGATCCCTGGTGAAGTGACTCCAGTAATGACTTTGGAACAGTCCACAAGATGAGCACCATTAGGGTTAGAAGCCATGTCCTCCCAATTCTTAACCAAAACATCATCACCGAGATGTTCGAAAGAGTCCATGTCACTCAAGGAAAATTCTATCATAAAAAAAGAAGTGATGCAGCTAAGTTAATGGTCGAATCCTTCGATATGCTTGGGGTAGTTTCTTGGTTTGATGTGTTGATGGGATCAGGAGAAAAAGGAGGAGAATACAATGGGGAATCAGCATCCATAGGATTACTCGTTGTTTGATGTGGTGATGTGCTTTAAGGAGTATCCATCGAGTCAACTTCAGCAAGGCCGCTCAATGTACTCTTTGACATCGACATCACTTTCTTTTTCTTTGTTGATAATGACTCTGTATTATCTCTTTCACGGGTTGGTGCAGGGCGTTTTTGTACCGTTTGCTTTGCCATAGAACTAACCTTGTTGGCATCTCTTTTGGGAGGAGCAAATGCATCGCCTGAGTAGAGATAAAATTAGCGAAGAATTACTTTGAAGGGAAGTGAAGTCGTGTGGCAATGTCAGCAGCATCTTCACCACTAATTTTTGCCCACATCTCTGACCACCAAGTTATGAAGTTTGGTGTTGCTTCAGGAGGTGAAGGGATTGATTGAGCTAAAAAAGACCCTATTTTTATAGCTATTTTACTATGTTTTTAGACCCATTTATGCTTAAATATATGCTATTTTATTAATATTTGTGTTTTTAGTCTTTAAGTGATGTGAAAATGAGAAATTGTTATTTTTCACTATTTTTGTAGCTATTTTGATGACTTTTTACATAGATTTAAGCAAAGCAATTTTGAGCATAGATTTGGAAGATTCGAAGTTCGTGTTTGAAGACCATTTGAAGATAATTTGAAGACTTGAAGACTTTGAAGATTTATTTCAAGAGGGAGAATTGAAGATTGGAGCTTTAATTGAAGACAAGCCATGGATGAGCCCTCAAGCTTTGGTATTTATGGATAATTTATATGGGAAAATACTCAACCCATATAAAATATTAATTGGAATTAAAATCCCAATTAATGACTCCTAAATCCAAGGAAATATCAAAATCCCGTAGATTCCCGATTCTAGTCCTAACAGGATTAGGATTCAGGAGCAGTTTTGGTAGAAAATTCATAACTTTCTGCTCAGACCTCCGATTGAAGCCCATGAGTACTCGTTGGAAAGCTAACTCCGAGATCTACAATTTTACTTTGAAGTCCAAGACCCAGTTCTGCCGTTTTCAAGCCTGAAAATGCCGTTGACGTTTCTGCACGAATTCAACAAAAATTCAGGATCCTATTTTGACTTGGATTCTACTCTAGGAAGACTTTTAATCCAACTTGGAGTCCAAGTTAAACCCTAAAACCGGCCTAGACTCC
>AWUE01017453.1:0-27559 GCA_001974825.2 Corchorus olitorius
GTCTTTAGATTTTAGACCCAAATGACTTGTTTTTCTTGTGGCCACGTCCGCAATTTTCATGAACTAGCATATATGTGTCGAAGTGCTCATGATTCTGTCATTAATTGTCCCTATTGCTTCCTCTTTGTGAGTTTTGATGCATGTGATTATGCTTGGCAAATCACTGATCAGCTCTTTTCCTTTTGGTGAAATGAAACTGCTCATTGTACTGTCACTTGTGCAGGGTCCCCGTAAGGTAGCAAAGCTTGAGCCTTATGCGTTTGGTAGACTTGAGGAAAGGTGGTCTCAGCCCATTAAGAGACTTTCAAATAGGATTTTCCAAACAACTCGGTATTCTTGTAAATGCAAATGTAAAGTGAAAGCCATTCTTCTTCTTTTTTTGTATTTTTGTAATTTCCATTTTTTTTGTTTTTTTGTGTTTTCTAAATGTAAAGGCTAAAACATAAATGAAGTTTTTTCTTGTTGGCTCAAATCCAAAATGGTCCAAGCTAGCCAAAACCCAAATTGTTCACCCATTCCTTATTATGCAAATCAAACAAGCAATGGACTATGCAACTTAATCTAGGCAATAATGAGCATGATTATATATTTTCTGTATTTTGGAGTTAGGAACATAATTAAATTAAAATGCAAATGCCATGCAAATACCATGCGTACTAAATTACCTAAATATTCTAAAAGATTAAGAATTGACTCAAATGCCCCCCTAGTTGCAAATTAATAAACAAAAATGATTCAAATAAAGGATTAAAATGCAACAAAACTTCACGAAGCCGAGCCCTGAAATACGTAAAAATGCCAAAGGCGCTCATCAAGATTTTTGGTTTTTTTCCAAATGCAATCTAGATGACTAAAAATGAATCAGCTAACCTAAATTAGCCGTGAACTTAAAATGACCAAAACGCCCCTGAATGTGAAAAATGACCAAAATGCCCCTGGGTGACAAATAGATTTAAATTGAAGGATACAGGACAAAAATGGGTGTCTACACTCCCCTTACACACAGTCTCTCTCTCTGAGAATTCTCCACACCCAAAAACAGAAAAATCCTTACTCGAACTCTCTCTCTTCCATAAAAAAAAATCCTTCCCCTCCATAAACACAGACACACAAAAAACACTTCACTCCCTCACACACAATTTGACTCAATCACTTCCTCTGATATGAAAAAATCCCTCATCACGCAGATTCTTCTTTGAGCTCTATTCTCTCTGGACAGAAAACAAAGAAAAAAAAAATAACGATGAAACAAAACTTTACCTTTCACAAGGCTCACCATTCCAATAGCTTTTTCTTCTTCAATTTTTCCATTTGGTTGTTAGTTTCCGTTCAAGAAAATACAAAAAATCATGGGTTACAAGATTTAGGGTTTCTTAATTCGAGGGTTTGGATTAAAGAGTGGAGTCGGTGGGTAAATAGAAAGAAGAGAAGAGAGTAACACATCTGAAAATCTGCTCGTCCCGATGGCCAGATGTAGACACCCATTTTTGTCCATATCCTTTCAAATTTAAATCAATTTATTTCTTAATTGGCATTAGGGTCACCTAGGGTCATTTTAGTCATTTGCACTTCCCGGGGCATTTTGGTCATTTGCATATTCAGGGGCATTTTGGTCATTTTAAGATCACATTTAATTTAGATTAACTAATTCATTTTTAGTCATCTAAGTTGCATTAGAAAAACCCAAAAAATCTTAATGGGCACCTTTGGCATTTCTGCATTCTTCATGGTTTAGTTTCATTTAATAATTCAGTATTGATTGCAATAGAATCACATAGCTTAGGCCTTCTTAGTAATAAGTCTAGTTTTGAAATGGCATTTTCATGTCCCTTGTTTTATTAAGTTTGTCCAATTTAGTTTCTTTGATCTCATTCATTTCCCATGAAGCATGCTCATACTTACTTTCATATTAATCACATCAAGCATAGTCCTGTTCATCCTCATTAAGCATATTCATATTTATTTGTCCATGGATCATATTTAGTGGCACATTCTCATTAGGCAGGATCATGTTTATTTGTCTATTAGTCATATTTAGTGGCACATGTTTATTAAGCATGTTCATATTTGTCTTCATTTGTCCATTAGTAACATATATTCAGTGGCATGCTGATCATCCCATCAAAGCCATAGAAGAATGAATGCATGCAAGAAACTAAGCTACAGGTCACCAAGACAGAACAACATTACAATGCAAAAAGAGAGACCAAGGGGAAACAATGATATGGATCAAAGCCAAAGTCAGAAAAGGCAATACAGTGTGAACTACAAAATGGTAGTGGAAAATCAAAGAGAACAAGCCATACCTCAAGAACAGAATAGGCAGAGATTCAGTCAAGCTAAGGTCAGGGTTTGGTATGCATGATAGTCTAATTGAATGCAGCAAGAAGGACAACAACATCAAAAATCTTGCAATGTAGCAATCAAGGGCAATTCCAATAAGTCGTGTGACCAAAATGATCAAAGCAGATTCACAGAGCCAGCAAAGCAAAATGAGATGGATCAAGTTCAATTCCAACAAGACATGTCATAAGTAAAGGATCAAACACAAGGCCAAGCACAAAGAAATCAGGGAACTGAAGCAGTCAAGGAATCAGTAACTTCACACAAATTTATCACAGTGAATTTAAGCCATCAATCGGTTATAGAGAGAAGACTTTACCTGGCCAGCTCACCACCCCTTGAACCTCACCTCCCACACGTGCACATCAATCTTATCTCAAAAAATTCGCTGAGTCACCTGCACAAAAGGACAAGGGAATTGGTTAGCAGGGGACCAAAAAGAAAGAAAGAGGGAGGAATCTGTTAACAAAGAATATGAAAAAAAAGGAAGAAATCTCTCTAAAAAATACAGACACACTTCTGACAGAGGAATTCGGTCTCTCATTCTGGAATTCCCTCACACAGCAAAAAAAAAGGGGGAACTCTCCCAGACTCTCGCTCCATCGAACAAAGCTCTCGCTCTCTGATAAAAGACTCCCATTCATTCCTCTCGTAAAAAGGAGGATACCAAGCACACTTTCTTCGTTTTTTTTTTACAAACACATACACCCAGAATTCACAAAATCTCTCCCCTTCATACACACACAAAAATCACACACAGTCGGATTCACTGAATTGGGAAAAAAACACAAAAAATACTCACTCTTCGATGATCGTTCTCTCTCTCTATAGAGATTCTCCCCCCTGAAATCAAAATTGGTTTTTTTCTCTCCAACTCAGAAAATTATGGTTCATAGATATGATTTGGGGATCTCATAGATTAAGGGCTTAGATTCAAAACTTGTTCGGTGGAAAGGTAGAAAAGAGGGTAAGGAACCACATACCTAAAAAAGAAGTTCATCCGACGGCTGAGGATAGAGATCGGAGAGAAATTTGAGTCGATTGTCGATCAAGGTTTCACGGTGTTTCAGCCGTGGGTTTGCTAAACCGACCTCGGATCCGAACTTAGGGGACAATGGTGGTCATATCTCGAAAGTTTGAAGGCAAACAGTGAAGGTTTGAAGCTCCGACACGTTGGCGCGATTTCTGGCAGCATCACAGGCAGCGGCTAGGGTTACCCAGGCAGGAGAGATCTGAAGAGGAAGAAGGAAAAATAGGCTTTTATAGCCTAGACTTAAACGACTAAAAACGACGTCGCTTTTGATAAACCCCTAGGCCAAGTACCGAATTTCAGGTATGGATTTCGATTATGTTTCAATTAAGTCCTTAAAGTTAACATTTTTATGTGATTTGAGGAGTGTTCATTGTTGTTTTGGGTCTTTGTCACTTAATTCTTTTCATGGAAAGGTGGGATTTAAGCTTCAAAAGCTTTATCAACAAAGTTCATGAAAGATTTGAGTTTTGATTAAAAGTCTTTATTTTTATTAAGTTTCAAAATGGATTGGCTTTATTAGTTTTACTACTAATTTCATGGATAAATAACTAAGGGATAATAACTTATAAATTTCAAAGTTGAGATTATGACAAAGTAAATCTTTTTAAGTTAAGAATAAATAAGCTTGAGGCTTTGGGTCAAGTTTAGCCTAAAATGAGCTTTTTTAATGAAAAAGATTGCTTTTTGGTATTAAAGTTTAGATTTTTGAGTTAAAGTTAACTTGAAAATTGATTCTTTATCCAAAGTTTTGATTTTTAAGTTAAAGTTACCTTGAAAATTAAAATCTTTAGTACAAAAGTTAAATCTTTGACTTAAAGGTGCAAGTTTTAGTTAAAACTCAATCTAAAGTTGGAATCTTGGCTTACAGACTCGATTTTTAGGTTGGTTTAACTAAGAGTTAGTTCATGCATGTCCAATTGTTTATTTCCCGTTTGGTTTAAAGACTCAAATTTAGTTTCGTGTTCGCTTTGATCCCTGTTTTAGGGTTTTGTTTGCATTTTGATGCAATTTGACTCCTCATTTGCATTGTTGGTGGGTGATTTATTCAGTTTGATTGCTGAACTTCACTAATCTTTTACTTGACGTACATAAATGTCCCCGGTCTGTCCAATTCAACCCTTAAGCTTCCATTTCTTTAAGTTATTTGCTGTTTAATTTTTTTTTCGTTTAATTAAGCTTTGGGATTTGTAATAATTTAGCAATTAGAGTAGAACATTAATTGCATGCATATCATATTTGATTGCCATTAATTATATCTGTTTGCATATCATGCCACCTCCTAAAATCAGTTGATAATCATAACACTTCCGAAGAAGGGGCATTTAGTGAGTGGTCGAGTTTTCGGGGCCATTGAATGTTTCTGAGGATGATACGACCCTTCTCGGGATGCGTTGGGGCTCCGAGCATATATCCCGGGAAGTGCTTTCAATAGCCCGGGTTACGTGAGTCAACTTTTAAAAATCGGATTTTGCATTTATCATTTGCATACATGCATTAATAGAGAGTTAGGAAAAAATCCAAAAAAAAAAGGTAAAAAATCAGAAAATTAAAAGAGGCAATAAAAGTGTTTTCAAAAATGTTTTCTCAAATCATGTTCTCTTATTCGATGTTTAAAATTAAGAAATGGGTAATTCAAGAGTTTTCAAGGTAAGCATTTTCAAAAAAGAATGTTTTTTTAATTAAGCAATCCAAAAGAAGATTTTGGAAATTAATAAAATTGATCAAGTTTTTCAAAATCAAAAAAATGGTAAAAAGATTTTGTCACAGCATTTTCAAAATTTCTTCCCGGAGCGGAAGATTCAACAAGAGAACATACAGTGAAAGAGAATCGAGATAGAGTTGATCGACGGTGTTCGGTCATATTCTTCGAATTCTCGACATTCGTTTTAAAAAATGCTTTTATTTTCTTTCATAACCCTTTTCAAATTATAATAAAAGATTAGGATTAAAAGCAACCATATTTTTCTTTTGGACCCACTAGATTTAGTTAGGCTAGAGGTCCTGTTGATCGGTCGTCAGCAATCATAAAAATAATTCCCCACAAAATCCTAACTAAAGCAGATAGGGTAAGTAGAGGTCAATCCCACAGAGAAGGGTGATAGACTTTATCCAAAGATACAATCCTAAAAATCTCTCAAAACAATACATAAAAAACAGAGGTTTAAAAATCACAATTAAAAAGAAAACAATTAAACTAGAAAACAAAGCAAAGTAAATTAAATCTAGATCTATGGTAATTAATAAAGAAAACAATAACTGAAGCATACTTCTTCTCCAATGGTAGAAAACAATCAAATTGAATATGGGTCCTTGATTTAAAAGATGAATTCAATATTAAATCCTTGATGATATTTGGTCTAGGGAAAACCCTAACATGCTATTTAGATAAGATTACCCGATTAAGACTTAAATTACCCCTATTGTTAACTTAACAAATGAATGACCTGATTAAGGCTTAAAGATTCACCAAGCAACAAAGCATTAAGATCTACTATTTAATTAGTTCTTTCACACATGCTTAATAAATAAAACCATACAACAACCAGATAAAATATGATCACTGGCATGAGAAACTCATCGAAGCGAGGGTTAGTCGTCAACGATTTGCTACCAAACAATCAGACTCGAGGGTTAACTATTCCGCCTGATTTAGCAATCGATCTCTCAAATTATCAATTTATCGGCCTCATAAATCAATAAAAATCAAGGTCATGGAATAAAACAGAGTTTAACATGCTATCTATCAAAAATGAAATACTAAATTATAAGCATAGAAATCTCACCATATCAATTGATTGAATTTACCAAAGGATCATAAGTATTAAGAATTTAGCTACTCATGGATTCAGGAAAATCCATGAGCGGCATAAGAGTACTTACAGGACTATGGAGGGCGAAATCTCGTTGATAAAATACCTAGGTATGTCGCGCCTCCCTATGGCTATAGGGGGTGGCGGCACCCTTGCCTAAAACTAGAAGAAAATAGATGAAAAGAAATTATCTATGTGTGGTATGTAAAGTATGTGATTTGTGTTACAGGAGATGGCTACTTATAGTGGAAATAACCATAGGAATTCCAATCCTAACTAGGAAAGAGGTCTAAGTCGGTTTTGGGGTCTAACTTAGACTCCAAGTTGGATTAAAAGTCATCCTAGAGTAGAATCCAAGTCAAAATAGGATCCTGAAAAAATCCTGAATTTGTGCATGGACTTCGACGGCATTTTTGGGCTTGAAAACGGCAGAACTGGGCCTTGGACTTCAAAAGAAATTTGTAGATCTCGGAGTTAGCTTTCCAACGAGTTCTCATGGGCTTCAAACGGAGGTCTGAGTAGAAAGTTATGATTTTTCTACCAAAACTGCGCTAAATCCTAATCCTGTTAGGACTAGAACGGGAATAAGCGGAAATTGGATATCTCCTTGAATATAGGCGGCATTAATTGGGATTTTAACTCCAATTATGGCCTTATATGGGCTGAGTATCTTCCCATATAAAATATCCAAAATTCCAAAGCTTAAAGGCTTATCCATGTGATCAGTCGTCAGCAAATCATAAAAATAAAAATCCCAACAATTACTAACTAAAGATAGCTAGGGCAAGTAGGGGTCGATCCCACAGAGAGATAGATTATTGTTATTTTTCTTAAAACAAACAAAGAAAACAAAGAAGATTTTTAAAGTAGAATTAAATCAAATCAAACTAGTAATTTAAATTAGCTAAGAAAACAATCATGAAAATTAAAGAAAACAATTAACTTAGAAAGCAGAAGATAAGTTGAGAAAATAATTAAAAAAAAACCCTCCAACATAGAATTAATATCCCTCTTGACAACAATAACATGGATCACTGATATCTAAAAATTATGAAAACAATGGATAGCTTGCTTGGAATTTAATCCTAAATTACCTTAATTAGATAAAGCTCTTGATCCAGTGTGAATTATCCCTTTTATTCTTTAAATAATTACCTCTTGATCCAGTGTGATAATTACTCAAGAATAAAGCATTAAGATCTTGTAATTTACAAGCACAATGGACAATTAAAAATTGGTCAAAGATTCTTAAATCCCTTGGAAGGAAGATCCTTCGCTTCCAATTGCTACCAAACAATTAAATCCGAAGATCCTTCAAGATATTAATTTAGCTAATGCTACTTAATTTATCAAGAAAGTGCTAGCTTCAATCTATCAAAACAAGCAACATAGAATTCATGCAGAGATATTATGAAATACCCTATTGATTTTCATATAAAAGCACAAAATCTCACCACGATATAAGTCAAGAGATCAATTAAATTCTACATTGAAGAAAAGAAAAGGATTACTCACTCATGAATTGAGTGAGCATCCAAAGAAAAGAAGAAAAACTTATCCAAGGATGGGAAGAAGAGGGGCACGATGGCTCCTAGGGCAAACTCCTCCAAATCTTCAACAATTCTTCAAAATAAAATCTCTAGATCTACATACATTAAAAACCTAGACCTAAGGTGGCTATTTATAGTGGAAATTACCCTCAAGACTCCAATTCTAAGAAGGAAAGAAGTCTAGGATGGTTTAGGGTCTAAAATAGACTCTAAGTTAGATTAAAAGTCTTCCTAGACTGATATCCAAGTTAAAATAGGATCCTGGAATTTTCTGGAATCATGCAGGGACTTCGATGTCATTTTTGGGCTTGAAGATGGTAGAACTGAGTCTTCAACTTCAAAGGAAAGTTGTAGATATCGGAGTTAGCTTTCCAACGCCTACTCACAGGCCTAAAAGGGATGTTTGAGCAGAAAGTTATGATTTTTCTACCGAAACTGCGCTGAATCCTAATCCTGTTAGGACTAGAATCGGGAATCTACGGGAATTGGATATTTCCTTGAATATAGAAAGCACAAATTGGGATTTGAATTCCATTTATGGGCATATATGGACTGAGTATTTTCTCATATTAAATATCCAAAATTCATTAGCTTCCGGGCTTCTTCATGGCTTGTCTTCAATCCTTCGCAATTAAAGCTTCATTCTTCAATTCTTGCTTCTTGAGATAATTCTTCAATGATCTTCAACAAGTCTTCAAACACGAACTTCGAATCTCCAAATCTATACTCAAAATTACTTTGCTCATATCTGTGTAAAAAGTCATCAAAATAGCTCCAAAAGTAGTGAAAATTATCAAATTCTAAATTTCACATCTACAAAGACTCAAAACACATATATTAACAAAATAACATATATTTAAGCATAAATAGATCCAAAAACATAGTGAAATAGCCACAAAAATAGGGTTGTTTTTGGCTCGATCACCATGGCTTGTCTTTAATTAAGGCTCCAATCTTCAATTCTTGCTCTTGAATTAATTCTTCAAAAATCTTCAAGTCTCCAAATTATCTTCAAACACGAACTTCGAATCTCCAAATCTATGCTCAAAATTGCTTTGCTCAAATCTGTGTAAAAAGTCATCAAAATAGCTCCAAAAATAGTGAAAAATAACAATTTCTCAATTTCACATCACTTAAGGACTCAAAACACAAATAATATCAAAATAGCATATATTTAAGCATAAATGGGTCCAAAAACATAGTAAAATAGCCATAAAAATAGGGTCTTTTTTAGCTTGATCAACCGTCATTTAACGGACGACTCGGGGGTGCTAATCCTTCCCCGAGCATAATCGACTCCCGAACCTAAATTTAGGTTGCAAAGACCGGACCTTAGGTTTAGTGGGTACATTGCCGAGCTTTGGACTTTACTTAGCTTAGGTGACTAATCACACCTTAAAAAAGATTAGTGGCGACTTCTCCTTTCCAACGTCATTTCGGCAGGGTTCCCCGGACTCGAACGTTTCGACAACGGACTTCAAGATCGGAACATCACAAGATCAAGTTCGGGTGGAAGCTCTTGAGGTGTTTGGAGGCCGCTTTGGGCGGACCTAGTCCTAGAGCCGAAAAGGGGGAACTGAAAAGAGGCAGCGGGTGAATTTTGGGCTTAATTTACGGTGAAAACTAATTCTGATATGGTATAAGTGGAGGTTGGTGCGGTTGAGGTCATTTTGGCTAGGGTTCTAAGCATTTCTGAAAGGAGGAAAAGCCACGACAATGGTAGTGGCAGTGGCAGCGTTGTTTTGAAGCGGAGTGGTTAGGGTTTCGGTTGGTAGTTGGGAGGAAGAAGAAGATTGTTGAGGAAGAAGAGGAAAAAGAAGGAGAAAACGTAGAAAAAATAGGGGTTTAAGTCTAAACGAAATCGTTTCAGGAAAGTTTTCTAATTTTCTTCAATTAAGTCCTCAATTGGGTGCAATTAGATCCTTTAGATTATAATTTGATTCACATAAAGACAATTACTTGTTTCCGTGTTCAACATGGTCCCTGATTCAAGATTTGTTTACTATTTGATGCAATTTAGTCCCTGATTTAGGATTTTAGTTACTATTTGATTCAATTGGTTCCCTGATTTAAGGAACTATGTTAGGATTATGCAATTGAGTGGATAATTTATCTTGTTGGTTTTAAATTTGGGCTTTTTGGCTCCTGAATGTTGCTAATTGTTTACTTGATGTGCAGAAAGGTCCCCAGTTGTCCAATTTGGCCCTAGCTTTTAATTTCTATTAATTAATTTATTTGTTTAATTATATTTGGGCTTGTAAATATTTTAAATTGGCTTAATAATTGGTAGCAAAACATATGCATACCATGTTTATTTTCAGTTAGTTTAAACTATTTGCATTCCATGCGACCATTATACATTCGATTTATAAAGAGGCGTTTTAACTATGACGGGCCAATCTCGGGTAAAGGTGCACGGGCACGACCTCTCGATATTTCGCCCCGAGATTGACTGGTCTTTACGAATATCCCCTGGAGGGCCGGGCTAGGTTCGTGAGGGCCAATTCGAGTAATCTCCTCTTTATCAATCAACTACTAAACCGGACTTTGCATTCATCATTTCATACATGCATTAAGTAATATTTAGGCTCAAATTTGAAGAAAAATTAAAAAAATGAAAAATCAGAAAATTTAAAAGATGTCATAAAATGTGTTTTCAAAAATGTTTTTAATTATGTTCTCTAATTTAGTTTTCAAAAAATTAAAAAGAGTAACTTAAGAGGTTTCAAGGTAAGCATTTTCAAAAAGAAATTGATCATAAAAAAGTAAATTCTTTGAATTAAAGGTTCAATTTTGGATTAAAATTAGTTTGGAAATCGATCAGTAAATCCTTTTTGGATTAATCTTAATTTGAAAAATCAAATCTGTGATTTAGAGATTTGACTTTTAGATTAAAATTAATTCAGAAATAGATTATCAAAACTTTTTGAGCTAATCTGAATTCGAAAATTAAAACTTTAATTTAAGGGTGAGTTTTTCTAATAATAAGATTTTTTGGCAAGTTAATAAAATCAACTAGTTTTTCTTGAAAAATTAAAAATGACAAAAAAAGAGTTTTGACACAGCATTTTTAAAATCTCTTCCCGGTGTGGAAGATTCAACAAGAGAACAATCAGTGAAAGAGAGTTGAAAGAGGAATTAATCGACGGTCGTTTGATTATATTCTTCAAAACTCTCGACATCTAACTTGTTTTATAAAATGATTTTTCTTTTTCTTTTATAACCCTTTCTATTAATCAAGATTAGGGTAAAAGCAACCACTTATCGTTAGACCCACTAGATTTAGTTTAGACTAGAGGTACCGTCGTTTGACGGGCGTTTCGGGGTTGTTGATCCTTCCCCGAGCGTAACTGACTCCCGGACTTGTAAACTCTGGTTTAGCAAACTTTGTTAGGTTTAGTATTACCTTTGCCAAGCTTAGGTTAATATTAGACTTAATAATTTGGGTAGGTGGCTAATCACACCTAGAAAACAGATTAGTGGCGACTCTTCTTTTTCTAGTCGTTTCGGCAGGATCCCTGGACCCAAATGTTTCGACAAACGACATCACTTTGGATCACAGAAATGGCAAGCCTTAAGATTTGTTCTATCTTGTTGCTTCTTGTTTTAACAAGCGGACTCGTTTCAGCTGTAGAAAACCCAGACTTGATTATTAAGCAAAATAATTGCAAGACAAAAATGGGTCTGGCCTGTTCCATGGAGATTTTCACAAGTATATTCTATACCGGAGCTGTCCCTAAGAAGTGTTGCGGTGAACTCATGGTATTCAGTAAAGTTTGTCACATGCAATTGTTAAGAAGACTCTTGAAACTCCTTTATAAAAAGATTTAAGCGAGTCAACAATTGCGAAGAAGAGTATTCAAACATCGAACACATGTGCCTCAGTCATCGACATTTCACCATCTTCTTCTGCAAGCGGAGTCATTTCACCTGCAGAAAATCCGACTTGATTATTAAGGAAAACAATTGCAAAAGAAAAATGGAACTGCCCTGTACCAGGGAAGTTTTCACAAGTATATTCAAAACCGGAACTATCAATAAGAAGTGTTGCGATGAACTCAAGGTATTGGGTAAAGTTTGTCACGATGCATTTGTTAAGAAGACTCTTGAAGACCCTATATATAAAAACTTAAGTGAGTCAGCAATTGTAAAGAAGAGCACAAAAACGTGGAACACCTGTGCCTCAGTCATCGTCGACATTTCACCATCTTCTTCTTCTTGAGAATCATGGATTGGATCTATCAACAAAAAAGTTACAAGAAGATAACACATTAAATATATATATGTATGTTCTTTATTTATATTTTGGTAATTATATGAGGAATTAATAAGAAGAAAGTTTGTTTCTTTTAATTTATATCCTTTAATAGAATAATATTTTTATTACTTTGACCTGCTTGTGGGTTTTTATACATCTTGCCATATTCTACAAAAACAAGGAAACAACGACGATATATTTCATTCATGTAAGGATTCAAAATCAAGTCTTACGACTTGACTTGATCAAATTCTTTTATTCTACTGTCTTGAGGGTTCTTTACCGAAAAATTGAGGACATGAACCAAAATGCGCAACCAAACCAGTTTGATGTATAAGCAATCCTTTCCATCTTGTATTACTAGATGTCCATGATGCTTAACATTTTTAACTACTAAAATTTGTAAGAATCATCACGTAGTTGCTTTATCTCTCCCTTTTTTCCAGTTAATATAAAATCGAGAAAATGTGATGTTTTATTTTTTTTGGGCCTTAGGAAAACAAATGAAACGGGGGATTACAAAAGAAAAGAAAGAGTTCAAAACGCCAATAGTAAGTATAGAATGAATAGTTTATGTTTTCAATTTTGACATGTTGTTATCACCAACATTTGAGTTAGAGACTTTGAGGTTGGCGTGGAAACTATTTATTTACAATGTCCATTTGTTTTTGAATGTTATTATTATCTTAGATGATTAATGTTTAAAATCGAATTATAAACTAATTCATATTCTTTTCCAAAATTAACATTGAGTAGTTTCTGATACCAGAGTTTAATTCAGGGCAAAGATGTACCCAAAAGTGATATTAGAAATTTTTGTCTCGAACTAGAATTGAATTTCAAACAGTCAGAATTGATTTTTCTTATTTTTTGTAAGAAATTATTAATATTGACCCAAGATAGTAAATAAAAAAAATTTCATATACAGCTTGGAGCTAATTGTCTTTAAATAATTAGTTAAGTCTCTTCGGTTATACAAAGGAGAAGGGGGATGGCGGCAATCAGATGAATGCCATGACATGAATTCCTCGTTCTTCTTGACATATGGAAAAGATCTTATGAAAGTATTGATCGAGCGAAAATTAACCCTACTTTTATGATCATTTTCCTATGCTTTTTGGTATTTTTATGTGTATTTTAACTCTATTTTGCTAGTATTTGTGTTTTTTGGTCTTGAAGACAAGAAAAGTGGAAACTTGTAGTTTTTCACTCTTTTTGGAACTATTTTGATGACTTTTTACTCAAATATGGACTTAGCAATTTGGAGTGAAGATTTGGAGATTCGAAGTTCGTGTTTGAAGATTTATTGAAGATAATTTGAAGATTTGAAGACTACTGAAGAATTATCTCAAGAGGCAAGAATTGAAGATTTGAGCTTAAATTGCGAAGAATTGAAGACAAAGCATGAAAAAACCAAGAAGCTAAGGAATTTTGGATATTTTATAGGGATAATACTCAGTCTATATAAGCCCATAATTGGAGTTAAAAACCCAATTTGTGTCGCCTATATCCAAATAAATATCCAATTCCCGCATATTCCCGCTACTAGTCCTAATTGGATTAGGATTCAGCGCAGTGTCAGTAAAATGGCCATAACAGTCTGCTCAGATGTTCGTTTTAGGCCCGTGAGTAGGTGTTGGAAAGCTAATTCCGAAATCTACAACTTCCCTTTGAAGCCCAAGACCAAAGTTCTGCCATCTTCAAGCCCGGAATTGCTGTCCAAGTTTCTGTGCGATTCGAGAATTTTCTAGAGTCATATTTTCACTAGGATTTCGGCTGTAAGAAGACTTTTAAGCCACTTGGAGACCAAGTCAGCCTCTAAACCATCCTAGACCCTTCCTAAGTCTAGATGGAGTCTAATTAGTCCACTATAAATAGCCACCTTATGTAACACAAATCACAATCCCACATACACATACACATACAATCACACGCACATAATTTTCTCTTCTAGTTTTTAGGCTAGGGTGCCGCCACCCGATATCCCTAGGGTTTTGGCAAGGAGGATTCCGCCCCCTTCAAGTCCTGTAAGTTTTCTTAAGCCTCTCATGGATTTGGAAAAATCCATGAGTAGCTAAATTCTTAATATTTCTTATCCTTTGGTGAATTCAATCAATTGATTATGGTTAGATTTTTTTTTGTGCTTATAATTTGATATTTGTTTTTGATAGATAGAATGCTAATCCCTGTTTTATTACACGATCTTGATTTTTATTAATTTATTCCGGCCGGTAAAGATATAATTTGAGAGATCTTTAGTTAAGTCAAACAAGATGGGTATGTAGACATCCATTTTTGGTCATATATCCTTTAAATTAAGTTATTTGTTTCAAAATGATTTAATAGGAGCATTTAGTGTATTTAGTAATTTCCTAAGGCATTTTGGTAAATTAGTAGTCTATATTTAGCATATGGTAGGGCACTTGATTTAATAAGTCTTTTTTCTAATTAATATTTAGTTATCCTTTGCATTTAAGGCTCAAAAGCCCAAAAACAAAAATAAAATATTTTTTAGTTTGTTCTTATTTATGTTAAAATTGCATTGTTTTACATTGCCTCGTTAGATTGCGTCTTGCATAGCACATTTAGTTTAATAGTTGCATTTTGGCATGGCACCTTTTACATTTGTGCATGGCATCTTTTGCATCCATCCTTTTAGTAGAACTTTCTTTCATAAACTAGGCCAATTCTTTCTTAATTAATCATTTGCTTTTGGATCATTTTCAGATCTTGGACTTTTGGGCTTGCATTTGGGCATTGGGCTTAGACATTTCAGCTTTAGGGCATTTGGCATTTAGACTTGCTTTTGAGCCTCTAATGGTTGAGAGTGGCCCAATTTCTTCCATTTTACTATGAATACTCTTGCATTTTTTTTTAATTAAAAAATACCAAAAAACAGAAATTGGAGAGTTACAAAAACAAAATAAGTTTCCCTTTTATTCTAAGAAGTTTCATTCTTCTTTTACATTCTTAGTTACAAAAATACCAAAAAGAGTTCACTTTTTAATTTTCATTTACATTTGCATTTAAACTTTTGGGTACAAAAAAGACCAAAGGACACTACTAAGTGGCATTTGGCACCTCTTGAAGTTTCGTTTTTCTCTGCCTCTTCTCTTTCAGGGTCGAGGTTGCTCTTAAACAAGCACAGCACAGGGCAGCTTTGAAAGTGATAGTGGCTTTAACCTGCGGAACCAAAAACACAAATAAGAACATAAGCAGACCAGGTGTTTTGAGATGTAGTTGCAGCCTGTAATAAAACAACAATGAAACCCATTCAGCAAGCTTTAAAGGATAACAGTGCAGCAAGCAAAATGAATCGAAGGCAATATCAAGCTCAAAAAGCAACAGTAAAAATGGCATTTCAGCATATATGTATACATCACATGCACTTTCCATCTCTTTCAGTCACCTACATACTAGCATCTTACCATTGCCTCATTGCTAGGAGTTAGATTGCATATATTAACGCAGCAGCATACATGCTTAGCATTTTCCATAGGCATTCAAAGCAATTTTGCATTGCATCTTCAACAAGAATGGATCACAACTTCAAGTAGTAAAACAAAGCATTCTCATTGCAGCAGACATGCACAGTTCAGTGACAAGAGCAGTCAAATTCAGCATGCATTTAGGCACACAATCTCCAGCACACTCCCTTTTTGCACATTTACACTTTCACCTTCATCTGACATACACATTCATAGCATTCATCCACATTTATAGCATTCATCCTAGAGGCATCTCATAATCATGGCATGGTCCATGTTGCCTAAATGGTTCAAAACAGAAACACAACAAGTTCATTAAGGCCACATCTTTTTTTTAGCATATAAATAAGAGCAGGACAATGATTGAAAATGTCTAGGCATTTCAGCTAGCTAAACAAAAATTCATGGAGCAATGGACTAATGTCAAAAGCATGGAACCAAAGTCAGTAATCGAATTGCAAGCAAATAGAAGGCAACGATGACTAGGCATTTACATGGCACTTTGTTCATCGACTTGCATTTTGCACTGTAAAAAAAAAAAGAAAACAGAAAACAGTTTCAAATTCTTGTTGTTAGCACTGATAGCTTGCTACACATTTTAGGACATTCACATAACCATTCCTCGCATGCTATTAACATCAAAGCCAAAAAGATCAGGAAAGCAACAAGTTAAGTCATGAAGTCAGTAGCACATAATCACCAAAAGTCATGAAGTCAGTAGCACATAATCACCAAATACAGCAAAGTAATAAGGAAACGCATTGAGAAAGATCATTGTCTACCATTCCAGCAAGAGAGACAAATAAAAGCAAACCAAGCCTAAAACAAATCCTTTGCAAGGACAGGCGAGACATGGGCATTTAAACAAGTATTTTGAGTTCATCTATGATATTGAGCAACAAACAAAAACCCATTTCTGACAGTGCATAGCAAACAGATCAAGTGTGATACTATCACAAGCAACCATAACTGACAAAAAAGGGAAAGAAAGAGGAAGCTTACCCAACTTCATCAGCCCTCGCCTCCCACACGTGCACAACCAAATTGAACCTGCAGAAAAAAAAACAAAAAAGGTTAGAAATGGGAAAAAAAATAGGAAGCTTCCTCTATCTTTCGGGGCATGGGCACAATAAAAAGAGGAGGGAGAACACAGTTTAGGGAGAGAAGTTTTAGGATTATAGAGAGAGGAGGCGAGATAGAAAGGGTCGAGGGTTCAAAAAATTTGAGACTTTGATTGGGGTGGTTTCTTTTGGGAAGTTAACAGGGAGATTTCAAAGAAGTGTGTATAGTGATTTATACAAGTTGGAGTCAGGGGCCGCCGGGATTTGGAGATTTTTATGTCAGTTTAAAGCTTCAATAGATTTTGGGGGTTTGGGTCGGATACTACAATTCTAGGGTTCATAGAGTCTTTTTATATAAATAAAATACAAAAAAAAAGAAGAAGAAAGAAAGGAAGGAGATTAGGGAAGAGAGGCACCTGTCTTGAAGCCCTTATGATTTCGAGATGAAGGAGTGGCTTTAGGTAGTTGTTCGAGTGGGGATCCTGCTCTTTCTTCCTTTATCCAGTAGAGTTTAAGGTGTTTTTGAGTTAGTTTCTTTCAAAGGTTTCCATTTTTGAGTCATTTTTGTTGAGAGCTTAGAGAAGTGAAAGCTTTAGGAGTAAATAGTGGGTGTCGCCGGATTTAAGGCCATTTTAGATTCGGGTAGAAGGTTCTTGGTTCATTTTGGGGCTTCGTTTGGGAAATATGAGGCTAGAATCGGGTAAGGGAGCTCGGAAGGAAGCTCTGGACGAAACCTGGTGGTGATTGGCGTCGGAAAAGTACACCGACACGGCGGCGTCGAATGTGATGATAAGTTTTGATTCAGGAAGGTGGCGGTTAGGGTTTTATGTGAGGAAGATAAGTTTGAAGGTAAAAGATAAAAGGAAGCTTTTACAGCAACCCGTCAGAACCAAAAAACGGTGCCGTTTTGATTAACGTTTAAAGCCTCAAATGGGTCCAGATACAACCCAACCCATGACTCATTGACCCGAATCCATCCAGACAACCGGCGGCCCACTTCAATTGGGTATTCAGTTTCTGACTTTGGACCTTATGCTTTGGGCTTTGTTCTTTGAACTTTTAATTTTCTTTATTACATGGGCTTTATTTGGGTTTTATGCATTTAGGCTTTATTTTTCTCATGTGCATTTGATTTTTATGGGGCTAGGTCTAGTTTACATTAATTTAATTAAATTTAAAGTTTATTCTCATTACTTGATTAAGTGACTTAGTTTAATTTTTAATACATTGGTAAAAGTAAAATACTAGAATAAGTTTAATTTCATAATCTAGTTTAATTGTTAATAGATTAATAAAAGAAAAAGGAAGAAAGAAAAAGGTTAGATTAATTTGAGCATATGCATTCATATTTATTTTTATAAACTGTTGTTATTACCATGTTCACGTGAGTAATTAAAATGATCCGATAATGAAATGGTTAATTGGGACTTAGACAATCTTTGTCGGTCTTAATTCATCCTTTCTAGGCTTGGAATATCCGGATGGGGGTCTTAGCCAGTATGAGTGGCGGGTGCCCGGATGGTATTCCTCGTATAATCATTCGGTAATAAATCTCAAAATTGGAATTTCATACATCATGTGCATCCATACATTTAATAGTCTAGAGCATCAATAAATATGGAATCATAAAAGGAAAATCTAAGAGAAAGTGAGGAAGAAGAAAAAAGAAAATGACGTTAGTCAAAGAAAGGGGTTCAAAAAGAAATTGATAAGTAGTAATTCAGTAATAGTAATCAGTAAAGAGAAAAGATAATCAGTACAATGGAAATGGTGATCAATAATTAAAATTCAAAGAGTGAAGAGTAATCAGCACAATGGTAATAGTAATCAGTAAAGAGTAAATAGCAATCAGTAAAATAGTAATCAGTAAAAGAGTAAAGTGTAATCAGTAAAAGAGTAAAGAGTAATCAGGAAAAGAGTAATAGTAATCAGTAAAGAGTAAAGAGTAATCAGTAAAAGTGTAAAGAGTAAAAGAGTAATCAGTAAAATAGTAATCGGTAAAAGAGTAAAGAGCAATCAGAAAAAGAGTAATAGTAATCTATAAAGAGTAAATAGTAATCAGTAAAAGAGTAAAGAGTAAAAGAGTAATAATAGTCAGTAAAGAGTAAAGAGTAATCAAGGAAGAGTAATAATAATTAGTAAAAGAGTAAACTGTAAACAGTAAAGTGATAATAGTAATCAGTAACGAGTAAATGGCAATCAGTAAAAAGAGTATTGGTAATCAATAATTAAAATTCAAAGAGTAAAAATGATAAAAAGATTAAAAAGAGAAAAAATGGTATTCAATAATTAAAGTAAAAATGGTATTCAGTAATTAAAGTAAAAAAGGCAAAAAATGGAAACCATTAAAAAAAAGAAAGAGTAAGAAAATGGTAATAAGTAAAAAGAGTAAAGAATGGTAATCAATAAAAAGAGTAAGGGTAATCAATAATTTAATTAGAAAGAGTAAAAAATGGTAATTAGTAATGAAGAAGTAAAATAGTAATCAATAGTAAGTTAATGTGTTAATTCTATTGAACGTCAATAAAAATGTTAATAAGGCATGAAAAACTTAAGAATAGAAACAACCCATAGAAACCCATAGTTAATTTTAGATTAGTCAGTGCCGTCATTTTGACGGGCGTCGTGGGGGTGCTAATCCTTCCCCACGCGTACCCGACTCCCGAACCTTCAAGACTCTGGTTAGAAGACCGTTTATTAGGTTTAGTGTTACCTTCGCCAAGCTTAGGTTAATATTAGACTTAACAATCTGATAGGTGGCTAATCACACCTATGCTAAAAAAGATTAGTGGCGACTCCATAGTTAGAAACAGTAGTTTCCCCTTTCTTAAAGTCGTCAAACGACAGGGTTCGGACCCCAGACCCGCACGTTGTGACAGCTTGGCGACTCCACTGGGAACTGGTTAGAGAGTCGAACTGAATAATAGTCTAGGGTTAACTAAGGTTTGCATATTTGGTTGTTTGTTTGTCTATTCTTGTTTATTCATGCCTATGTTTTTGCCTTTTCACGCTTACATGCTTTAGGAGGAGGCAAAGTAGGAACATGGTAATAACAACAGTTTATAAAAATAAATATGAATGCATATGCTCAACTTAATCTAACCTTTTTCTTTCTTCTTTTTTCTTTTATTAATCTATTAACAATAAAACTAGATTATGAAATTAAACTTATTCTAGAATTTTACTTTCACCAATGTATTAAAAATTAAACTAAGTCACTTAATCTAATAATGAGAATAAACTTTAAATTTAATTAAACTAATGTAAACTAGACTTAGCCCCATAAAAATCAAATGCACATGAGAAAACTAAAAGCCTAATGCATAAAACCCAAATAAAGCCCATGTAATAAAGAAAATTAAAAGTTCAAAGAACAAAGCCTAAAGCATAAGTCCCAAAGTCAGAAAATGAATACCGAATTGAAGTGGGCCGCGAGTTGTCTAGATGGATTCGGGTCAATGAGTCATGGGTCGGGTTGTATCTGGACCCATTTGAGGCTTTAAACATTAATGAAAACGACACCGTTTTTGGGTTCTGACGGGTTGCTATAAAAGCTTCCTTTTATCTTTTACCTTCAAACTTATCTTCCTCACATAAAACCCTAGCGGCCACCTTCCCGAATCAGAACTCATCATCACTTTCGACGCCGCTGTGTTGGTGTACTTTTCCAACGCCAATCACCACCAAGTCTCGTCCAGAGCTTCCTTCCGAGCTCCCTTACTCGATTCTAGCCTCAGATTTCCCAAACGAAGCCCCAAAATGAACCAAGAACCTTCTACCCGAATCTAAAATGGCCTTAACTCCGGCGACACCCACTATTTACTCCTAAAGCTTTCACTTCTCTAAGCTCTCAACAAAAATGACTCAAAAATGGAAACCTTTGAAAGAAACTAACTCAAAAACACCTTAAACTCTACTGGATAAAGGAAGACAGAGCAGGAAACCCACTCGAACAACTACCTAAAGCCACTCCTTCATCTCGAGATCAGAAGGGCTTCAAGACAGGTGCCTCTCTTCCCTAATCTCCTTCCTTTCTTTCTTCTTCTCTTTTTTTTTGTATTTTATTTAAATGAAAAGACTCTATGAACCCTAGAATTGTAAGATCCGACCAAATCCCCAAAATCTATTGAAGCTTTAAACTGACATAAAAATCTCCAAATCCCGGCGGCCCCTAACTCCAACTTGTATAAATCACTATACAAACTTCTTTGAAATCTCCCTGTTAACTTCCCAAAAGAAACCACCCCAATCAAAGTCTCAAATTTTTTGAACCCTCGACCCTTTCTATCTCGCCTCCTCTCTCTATAATCCAAAAACTTCTCCCCCTAAACTGTGTTCTCCCTCCTCTTTTTATTGTGCTCATGCCCCGAAAGATAGAGGAAGCTTCCTATTCTTTTTTGTTTCCCATTTCTAACCTTTTCTTGTTTTTTTTTTCTGCAGGTTCAATTTGGTTGTGCACGTGTGGGAGGTGAGGGCTTGATGAAGTTGGGTAAGCTTCCTCTGTCTTTCCCTTTTTTGTCTGTTATGGTTCCTTGTGATAGTATCACACTTGATCTGTTTGCTATGCACTGTCAGAAATGGGTTTTTGTTTGTTGCTCAATAGAATAGATGAACTTAAAATAATTGCTTAAACGACCATATCTCGCCTGTCCTTGCAAAGGATTTGTTTTAGGCTTGGTTTGCTTTTATTTGTCTCTGTTGCTGGAATGGTAGGCAATGATCTTTCTCAATGCCTTTCCTTATTACTTTGCTGTATTTGGTGATTATGTGCTACTGACTTCATGACTTACTAAATCAAGTGCCCTACCATATGCTAAATATAGACTACTAATTTACCAAAATGCCTTAGGAAATTACTAAATACTCTAAATGCTCCTATTAAATCATTTTGAAACAAATAACTTAAATTAAAGAATATATGACCAAAAATGAGTGTCTACAGGGTAAAGCCTGAGTTTGATTGTTTGGTAACGAGTTGAGGATGTTTAACCGCAACTCAATGGGATTAGTATGCCAATGACCGATTTATTTGCTTGTTGTTTGGTTTTACTTGTTAAGCATGTGTGAAAAACTAATAATTTACTTGTTCTTAATGCTTTGTTGCTTGGTAAATCTTTAAGCCTTAACCAGTGATTGATTTGTTAAGTAAAAAAAGGGATAATTTAGCTTTAACCAGCACTTTATCTAATATACATGTTAGGGTTTCCTTAGACCAGTTGTCATCAAGGATAAAATATTGAATTCATCTTTTTAATCAAAGATCCATAGTTAATCTGATTGATTTCTACCATTGGAGAAGATGTATGCTTTTTAATTATTATTTTCTTTATTAATTGCCATAGATATAGATTTAATTTACTTTGCTTTGTTTATAGTTTAATTGTTTTCTTTTTAATTAATCTTTTCAATCCCTTGTTTTCTTTTTAAAAGCAATTTTTAGAAAACATTTATTCTTGGGATAAGTTTATTCCCCTTCTCTGTGGGATTCGACCCCAGCTTGCCATATCTACTTTGTTAGGTTTTGTGGGAATTATTTTTACGATTGTTGACGACCGATCAAGTATTGAATGATTAATTATGTTTTTCTTAACCTTTACTTTGTGGTTTAATGAATGCCATTAATGAACACAAAGGAGAACAAACGTATATTATTAAATGTTTGTGTTATAAACAAGTATAATTAATTCTATGGAACCTGAAATATTGTAATAATCACATTTGGTTTAATAGTTTCGTTCTCCTATTGAATCAAATCAGAATATAAATACAACTTTCAGCAATTGCAAACTTCGTTGGAAAATCAATTTCGATCTTCCAACCAAATTATTTACAGTACGAACGACATCACTTTAAATCACAAGAATGGCAAGCCTCAAGATTTCTTTTATCTTGTTGCTTCTTGTTTTAACAAGTGGAGTCGTTTCAGCTGCAGAAAACCCAGACTTGATTATTAAGCAAAATAATTGCAAGACAAAAATGGGTCTGGCCTGTTCCAAGGAAGTTTTCACAAGTATATTCTATACCGGATCTGTCACTAAGAAGTGTTGCGGTGAACTCATGGTATTGGGTAAAGTTTGTCACGATGCATTTGTTAAGAAGACTCATGAAGATCCTTTATATAAAGACTTAACCGAGTCAACAATTGCGAAGAAGAGTACAACAACATGGAACACATGTGTCTCAGTCATCGACATTTCACCATCTTCTTCTGCAAGCGGAGTCATTTCACCTGCAGAAAACCCAGACTTGATTATTGAGGAAAACAATTTCAAAACGAAAATGGAACTGCCCTGTGCCAGGGAAGTTTTCACAAGTATATTCAAAACCGGAGCTGTCACTAAGAAGTGTTGCAGTGAACTCAAGGTATTGGATAAAGTTTGTCACGATGCATTTGTTAAGAAGACTCTTGAAGACCCTATATATAAAAACTTAAGTGAGTCAACAATTGCAAAGAATAGTACAAAAACGTGGAACAACTGTGCCTCAGTCATCGACATTTCACCATCTTCTTCTGCTTGAGAAGCAGGGATTGGATCTATCAACAAATAAGTTACAAGAGGATAACACATTAAATATATATATATGTATGTACTTTATTTATATTTTGGTAATTGTATGAGTTAATAATAGAATGAAGTTTGTTTCTTTTAATTTATACCTTTTAATAGAATAATATTTTTATTACTTTGACCTGCTTGTGGGTTTTTACACATCTTGCCATATTTTACAAAAACAAGGAAACAACGGCGATATATTTCATTCATGTAAGGATTCAAAATCAAGTCTTACGACTTGATTAAATTCTTTTATTCTACTGTCCTGAAGGTTCTGTACCAAACCAGTTTGATAAGCGATCCATTCAATCTTGTATTACTAGATGTCCATGATACTTAACATTTTTAACTACTTAAATTTGTAAGAATCATCACGTAGTTGCTTTATCTCTCCGTTTTTTCCAATTAATATAAAATCGAGAAAATGTGATGTTTTATTTTTTTTCTGGGCCTTAGGTAACCAAATGAAATGGGAAATTACAAAAGAAAAGAAAGAGTTGAAAACACCAATAGTAAGTATAGAATGAATAGTTTATGTTTTCAAAATTTACGTGCTGTTATCACCAACATTTGAGTTGGAGACTTTGAGGTTGGCATGTGATCGGTCGTCAGCAAATCATAAAAATAAAAATCCCAACAATTACTAACTAAAGGTAGCCAGGGGAAGTAGGGGTCGATCCCACAGAGAGATAGGTTATTATTCTTTTTCTTAAAACAAACAAATAAAATAAAGAAGGTTTTTAAATTAAAATTAAATCAAATCAAACTAATAATTAAAACTATCTAAGAAAGCAATCAAGAAAATTAAAGAAAACAATTAATTAAAAACAGAGAATAAGTTGAGAAAATAATTAAGAGAACCCTCCAACATACAATTAATATCCCTCTTTACAACAATAACATGGATCATTGATATCTAAAGATTATGAAAAAAATGGATAGCTTGCTTGGAATTTAATCCTAAATTACCTTAATTAGATAAAGCTCTTGATCCAGTGTGAATTATCCCTTTTATTCTTTAAACAATTACCTCTTGATCCAGTGTGATAATTAGTCAAGAATAAAGCATTAAGATCTAGTAATTTACAAGCACAATGGGCAATTAAAAATTGGTCAAAGATTCTTAAATCCCTTGGAAGGAAGATCCTTCGCTTCCAATTGCTACCAAACAATTAAATCCGAAGATCCTTCAAGATGTTAATTTAGCTAATGCTACTTAATTTATCAAGAAAGTGCACGCTTCAATCAAACAAAGCATGCAACATAGAACTCATGCAGAGACATTAAGAAATACCCTATTAAATTTCATGTAAAAGCACAAAATCTCACCATGATATAAGTCAAGAGATCAATTAAATTCTACATTGGAGAAAAAAAAAGGATTACTCACTAATGAATTGAGTGAGCATCCAAAGAATAAGGAGAAAACTTACAGGACTTGAAGGCGAAATCCTCCTCCTGAGTAACTTAGGATTGCCGCCCCTCTCTATGCAAAGAGAGGGTGCGGCACCCTAGCCCTAGAACTAGAAGAAAAACTAGAACTGGAAGAGAAAAAGAAGAAGAGAAAATTATCTAGATATTGTGTGTGTGATTTGTGTTACATAGGGTGGCTATTTATAGTGGAAATAACCCTAGAAAATCCAATTCTAAGTAGGATAAGAGTCTAGGACGTTTTAGAGGCTAACTTAGACTCCGCGTTAGCTTAAAAGTCCTCCTATAACCAAAATCCTAGTCAAAATAGGATCCTGAAAAATTCTGGATTCGTGCAGGTACTTCGACGTCGTTTTTGGGCTTGAATATGGCAGAACGGAGTCTTGGACTTCAAAGGAAAGTTGTAGATATTGAAGTTAGCTTTCCAACGCCTACTCACGAGCCTAAAACAGACATCTGAGCAGAAAGTTATGATTTTTCTACCGAGACTGTGCTGAATCCTAATCCTGTTAGGATTAGAAGCGGGAATATGCGGGAATTGGATATTTCCTTGGAAATAGGAGGCATAAATTGGGATTTTAATTCCAATTATGGGCTTATATGGGCTGATTATAATCCCATATAAAATATCTAAAATTCCAAAGCTTACGGGCTTCTTCATGGCTTGTCTTCAATCCTTCGCAATTAAAGCTCCATTCTTTAATTCTTGCTTCTCGAGATAATTCTTCAATGATCTTCAAATCTTCAAATTATCTTCAAGAAGTCTTCAAACACGAACTTCGAATCTTCAAATCTATACTCAAAATTACTTTGCCCATATCTGTGTAAAAAGTCATAAAAATAGCTCCAAAAGTAGTGAAAATTAACAAATTCTCAATTTCACATCTCATAAAGACTCAAAACACAAATATTAACAAAATAACATATATTTAAGCATAAATAGATCCAAAAACATAATAAAATAGCCATAAAAATAGGGTTGTTTTTGGCTTGGTCATATTTTCCCCCACACTTGAACTTTGCTAGTCCCTTAGCAAATCAATATGTAAGTTAATCAAAAACCAATTTTTCAAGAAATCAATTTGAATTCATACATACATCAAAGAACCAATGCAATCATGAAATCAAAATAACAAAGAATAATAATAATACTTAATCCAAGGATCAAGAAACAACAAGCATCATCATTCTTAAGTAGCCATAATCAAAGTAGCTTTAATCACTTACCATTCTTCACTTTCTATAACTACTTCTTTCTATAAGCTCATGTTTTCCTCTCTTTCTCCATTACTCAAAAAATTGCAATGTCGTGAATATAAATCAAGGGTCATTGTGGGTTATAATAGATTTTCAAGGGTAATTGTTTTTAGAAAATTGAGGTTACTAACCTCGAAGTGTTCATGATTTGGGGTTACTAACTCCCATTTTTGAGGCTACTAGCACTCTAGAAGGACTCCTTCTTTTTATTTTTTTTCAGAGGGACAATATTTCTGTAATTCCATACCTCTTATCCTCTTTACTAACTCCTTTTGTTTAAGAAAAGAGTGACAACAATGGATTTTCTTTTTATTTACAGAAATACCTCTTCTGCTCTATCATGAAAACACTTCTTTTTATGAAAACAATTTTTTTTTTTAATTACCCTTTATATAGATAGTCCCCCACACTTCTTCTTGACATATATCCATGACATACTTTCTCAATCATAATTTCAATCAAGATTGAACACAAGTTCTTGAAATAAATAGATAATCATAGAAGCTGTCGAAACGTTCGGGTCCGGGGAACCCTGTCGAAACGACATTGGAAATGGAGTCGCCACTAATCTTTTTTCTAAGGTGTGATTAGCCACCTAATTGTCTTAATCAGTCTAATGAGGTCCGGTGCTTGGCCTGGGACCCAATAAACCTATGGGTCCGGTCTTGTCGCCTAGACCTAGGTTCGAGAGTCATTTACACCCGGGGAAGGATCACCACCTCTAAGCCAAACTAGATCTGATTGTGGGTCGATAACAAAAGGTTACTTTTAGTATGCTTTTTAAAGGAAATGGTGATTTTACTTTTTTTCAAATCTTATTAATTCCTAAAAGAGAAACTACGAATACTTAATGATGCATGAATTGGTGAATTTTAGTTAATCAGTAGACAACAGTATACTTGAAATTAACCCGAAACCCTTCCTACGCATTATAGGGGTATTTCGGGAATAATCCACTCTCGGAGAGGGATCCAAGAATTCGTACCCGAGTACATAAACTTGGAACCCACCCGTCATAGTAAAATACGGTTGTTTACTGACTCTTATTTGGCTAACTCGCATGAATGGCATTTAAAATGCATGAAAGGTCATTTTTATTTATATGTATTAACACGAGTCTACCCGAAATCAATTCCGTAAACCCTTCCCACGCATTATGGGGGTATTTACGAAAGAGACCGGTCTATAAAAGACTCCTGGAAATTCGTACCCGAGTACATTTATCCGAAAGGCCCTTCATCTCGGTAAAAGACAAGTGTTAATACATTTTTAAACATAACCCAAGTGGCATACAATATATGTGATATGGATGCATGACTATTAATTTTACCACTAATTACAAATTATTACAAATTGAAAGGCTTTATCAAAGCCAAAGGTAAATTAAATGAACAAAAGACTTAAAAGGGAAATGGAAGCCTAAAGGTCAATGAGACAAATCCGGGACCCCTCTGCACACTAAAGTAAACGATCAGTAATATTCAGGAAGCAAACAAGTTCTTACCTCCAAAAAATACCATGATGGCCCCAAGGTAAATCAAAGCGCAAATTCAAAGAAAGCAAGGACAAAGACATGAACAAGTAGAATTCAAGCTAGGAAGGTACGAATTATAAGACGTGCTTAGACTTCAGTGGGATCTAGCTTAAGGAATCAATCCCTTGGACTTGAGATCTTAATTTCCAAATTTAGAAGCATTCAAAAGGATTCACCAATTTCTCTCAAGCTATTTTCAAATTCGGGAAATTGGGCTCTTGACTCCAAGCTTTATTTTCT
>AWUE01017460.1:0-25445 GCA_001974825.2 Corchorus olitorius
CACTCCTCTGTTTGGTGAATACTGAATATGGATGCTTGTCGTACATGACTTCTCGTTCTCCCTTGAATTGACTGCACTGAATTTATACTCTGCTCAATGGACTTATATGTTTGATACATGTACTTACTGCCATTGTTATCTTCGAACTCCCTTACAGTGGCAATTGAACCCTGTAGAGCTTGATCTGTTTAGTTTTGCTCTGTTGTCATGCTTGTTGTATCATGTTGCTGCATTTGTTGCCTTTGAATCCCACTGTATTGAGCAATTGAACCCTGCTGAATTTGATTTGCATGAACGTTTTGTTGTACTGCTTGAATGGCAGATTGGCATTTCGAGGCCAGGAATTAATCTTGAGCCTCATGTCCAAATCTGCCTAAAACAAAAACTTCCCCCAGGCTTTAAACATACTATTTGTGCTCATCAATTTGCTGTTTTTTGGTACAATTCTTTGTTGTTTGACTTGTTATGTTTATTTGCTGTCCTTCACCTATCACCATTGACTCAATCTTCACTGTATTTAGCCCTTGCACACTCTCGTGTACAGCCCTGCATATTGAGGTCTTTCAAAAGATCTTCGACGCACGGGTACATGGCTTGTTTGATCATCTCATGCATGCTAGTTTGTTCTGTTTGCTGTTGGTCTCATCTCTTTGCAAAAATGGCATATCACCAATTAATGGTGCCTATGCCCTGAGCCTGGGGGAACATTTTTTTGTACTTGCATTATTTCTTCTGTCCACTAACCTGCAGGGTCAAATTCTCAACAAAGGGAGCTGGAAATTGCAAGATGGGATGGTTGTGCTAAATGGGAAAGGGAAGCATGGAATGGACTCTACCCTGGCCTACTTCTTGCAAAGCAAAAACGTTGACTCTTTGTACTTGGACTATTAATGAAACAACTGCTGTTCTTTGTAACCTTTCATTTTTTTAATCTTTGTGTTTAGTACTTTAGAGACTATGTAACTTATATGAGATGCAAATGAATAAATGAAAATAATGAATACTTTTGTTTGTGATTTTCTCATTTCCATGCTTTTCTTATAACAATATTATGCAAATGACAACTTTACTTCTACTTATACCATAAATAATCCAATTAAAATAATGTGACCCAAAGTGGATTTTCAAATTGATTCTGCACTAAACCAAGGCTCAATCACTAATTGGGATTATGTAAATGCAAAATGTGAAATTCATATGCGAAAATGTGATATGAATATGCAAAATAACATAACAATTTTTGGAATTTTCCTTGAATTCAAAATGCAACCTACTAAAGATTAAACATTGAAATGGACGTTCTGACTTGAGCGATGAAGTAGAAATGACCAAAATGCCCCTGGACATGCAAAATGACTAAAATACCCCTGAATGCGCAAATGACCAAAATGCCCCATAGATGACCCTAATGCTATTTAAACAACAAAAATAATGGATATAGGACAAAAATGGGTGTCTATAGGGCTTTCAGAGATTCCCTATTTGGGGCCAAGTCAACTAAGTACCTATATTGGTCAATAAAGGCCTTTGCCAAATCGTCCCAGGAGGGAATGCGGTTCTTGTCCAGCTGGTTATACCATGTTGAAGCGGTGCCAGCTAGGCTGTCCTGGAAGCAATGGATCATGAGTTTTTCATTGGCTGCATTTGGACCCATCTTCCTAGCATAGCTTTTCAAGTGGTTATTGGGATAATCCTTGGTCCCATCAAATTTCTCAAAGTTAGGAGTTTTGAACTTGGGTGGTATGACCACGCCGTCCATCAGAGACAAATCTGCAAGGTTGATGAGGCTATAATAGATGCTTGAACCTTCCAATCCGCGTAGCCTTTCATCAATCCAGCTAAGCATACGCTCGTTCTCATTCGATGAGTTATCCTCTTTCTTACCAATACCCCCCATTATCTTATCCTGACTCGCGACTAGTGTCCCCTAATTATAGTGCACTGGGTTCTCGTATGCCGCATAGTAAGGTGTCGTGGGATAGTAGACAAATCCCGGTGGTGCATCATCAGTTACATCAGCAAGAGCTTTGCCATTGTGTTGGAGGTTATCGATCTTTCCACTAGTACTGCCTCCTTTCTCATCGGTCATTGCTTCTTTGACTGGTGCCTTCTGTGCTGCAGTTAACCTGGCTACTGCCTCCAGCGCTTGTTTCAATTGCTCTCTCATTTCATCCCTATCCCGCTTTAGTTCCTCCAATTCTTCACTATGCAGGCCTACCATCGCTTTAGCTTTGGACCGAGTAAAGTACTGACGCTGAGCTATCTCGTCTTCTTTGAATTGAAATGCCAAAAACTGGTGTTATTATCTTTCTTGATTTATTATTTAAAGCAATGAATTGATGCCCTAAAAGGAAGGGTTCATGAGGTTTCCCACCATTGTGGTAAACTTCATAATTCCTTACTTTTATATCCAGGACCCTGACTTTGTGCATTCACATAAATCAGAGTACCTTTCGCACTGGCATCTATGCAACATGCATGTATGAATGTATAACCTAAAAGGAAGGTTACGAAGTCCTCCCACCATTGTGGTAATTCTTCATAACTTGATTTTGTGCATTCACATAAACCTAACATCCTTTATGCATTGATGACTATGTAATAGCTGGTCTCATAATACCAAAAACCAAGAGAATAGATATACTCCAAGCAAAGTTTAAAACACCACATTATTACATCATTGATTCATTCAAACTTGATTACTGTCTCAAATACTTGTCCATTCAACTATTCTAATCTGTATTATTGGCGTCCTCCTCCCGCTTGCGTCTGTCAAAGTCCTCATTCAGGTATATGTCCTTGTAAGCATTGATGAAAGCTCCGAAAAGGTGGATCACCTTCTCTAAACACTCGAGAATCTCATGTTCTCCTACTTCTTTGAGCATCCTTCGTTCGCAGACCCTCTGAATCTCACTCTTGATTTTCTTGGCCTTTTTAACTCCTGCTTGGATATGCCCTTGCAACTCAATCAATTGATCAGTGCGAGTGTGATAGCCATTTTCCCACTTGTAAAGCCTATATTGGATGAAGAACCATGCACGCTCTATTTCATCCACTTTAGCTTTGTATAGCATGTATTTTGTCTCAAGTTCTTCAAAGCTGGCCTGATGTGTTTCAGCTAGTTCCCTCAAGCGGATGATATCAGCATTTAGATTTTGGACCTGGACTTGATAGGCGGCATTTGATAACACAAATTGCACCTCACGCTCAGCTATCTTTCCTCTTTTTGCTACGAGCTCAATCGTCAAGTTGGCGATCCTCTGATTGGCGCTAGCAAGCTCTGCCTCCTTTCCTTTGAGGACTCTAATTTCTTCGTTTTGGCGTCGCACCAAAGAGGCCAAATTATTGCTAAGATCTCTTTCCTCCTCCAATTCCCTTTTGAGGCTTCGATATTTGTCTCCCATTTCCCTGTTTTCCTGTTCAAGAGCAGCGTGCTCGAAGTTTCATTCAGCAATGGCAACTTCTCTTCTTTTTAGCTTTATGGCTCTCTCTGGATTGGCCAAGCTTCCTATTCTGACTACCACAGAATTCTGATCTTTCCTTTTCTTTCTGATGGCCTTGTTCCAAATCCTCCTTCCTTTTGACCAATTTATCTATCTCGACTTGCAGGTTCTCAGCCGTTTCTATCATTTGTGCTTTCTCCTTTTCCCACTTGGTCTTCTTCAACCGTAACCTCTCTTCTAGTTCCCGGAGTACGACCCCTTCACGCAGACGCTTGTTCTCAATTCTGAACTTGGAGAGCTCATCTTCGCTGTTTGCCCCCAATCTAATCCTTGGGTTCTTGGCGGGAGGTGGAGCTAAACTCTCAACTACTTCTTTCTGCCATGTAACATATTCTGGAGATGGGGTTTTCTTATATGGGGAGTCAGCCACATATTCCCATTGAGAATTCTTCCACTGAAGTGCCTTAGAGCTTGCTATATCAAGCTCCAACTGTGACACATGCTCAATGTAACAACTGCATAAACCTTGCATGTCAGGGATAAGCTGTCCTACTCCGAACTGCCTCAGTGCCAAAGAGGTCGACTAAGTGGTGGTTCCCCAGGGTCCCATCAATAGCATGAATGATTCTCCACCACTTCTATGTACTAGGATCTTGCTCCTCATCCACCGGGCCCTCCACACAATGTTGTTGTGCCCACATTCCTTGAACCAGTCTATCCATTCCTGCACTGTCTTTTTAACCCATGCGATATTCCTAAATTCTTTAATGGGATCACTATCTCAGAACTGAATGACCATCTTGGAAGTATCAATCAAGGGTAAGTGAGTCTTCATCCATATGGTCAACATGGCCGCACATCCGATAAATCTTCCTTCCCCAGATCTCCTGCAGTGATTTAGAGATCGGATAGTATCTGCAACAATTGTAGATGAGATGTCGAAACCAAGCTTTGCCTGATCGTGAATATCAATCATTAACTCATCTACATGCGATAAAGCTCTGGGGAATATGATCAATCCATAGATCAAAAGGGCTACCAACTGGGATCCTTTCTCTTCATTCCCCAAATGCTCTTCGGCTTTCTGAATCATATAACTTTCTTTAAAGGCCCTTACCCTAGTGCTTAAAGTTTTTAGCTCAACCATCCATTGTTCTGCTTTATCTCCCGTCATGGCAGAGATGTGCTTACTGACCTGAGGATGTAACCTCCTCCAGTAAATCATGTCATTAGGCTTCCTAGATGTAAACTCATCTGAAACAACATGGATTGATACTCTTCGACTGTAGGCACCATATCTACCTCGTTGAAAACAAAACATCGTCGAGCAGAATCCCAAAAGTGTATCATGGCTCTCAACATTGAATGATCGACCTCAGTTTCAATCAGAGACCCAATGAGCCCGTATTTATGCTTATACTGTTCCTTGTATGAAAACCTGGCCCACAGACTCTTCAACTTGTCCAAGTTGTTCTGACTAGTATTAAAACGGGTCATAGGCAGGAACTCAATGCTATAATCCAAAGATGTCACCGCTTGATTCTTTTGATGTTCTGTCTCATTTATCGACAAATTCCCAACAGGTGATGCCGCACTCGAGTTCCCTCCTGCTGAATGATGTGTGGGTCCCACTCCACTTGATTCACCTTTTTTCTTGGTTTTTGCCATTATGTAACCACCTAATGCAAATGAATGCATGGAACGAAATAGAAAAAGGAGAAACACAAAAGAACCCAAGTTAGTAAAAGAAGGTAAGCGCATAACAATGCCAGAATTGAAAAGAAATGATGCCCCTTTTCACATTTAAAAAGTTTTTCCATAAAACTCGAATGCAAAGTTCCTCCTGGGGCAGGTAGTCTATTTACTGAGAGTAAAGAGAAACCACTTTTTCTACGGTCCGTATTTTTAAAATGAGCGGGTAAAGGTTCGGAATGTTCTTTATGTGTCCCAACTTATATGCTGGGTTGGTCCACACGTACTTAGTAGGTTCCTAATTTCGACCCGCCAAGGTTTCATTGGGTGGAGGTTTTTCGCACAGCCTATTCGGGGACCTGGTTGGTCCCACGAAGGCTTGCTTAGTATACCTCCCAAAATCTAATCACGGTGGCAAAATGTCAATGCAAGATGCAAGTCTAAGTGACGTGTGTGAAGGAACAACCTACCATTGCCCTAAAACTACACCTGACAGACCTAGAAACTAACCACAATAAGAAACAAAGAAAACAACAGGATATGAGTGAAAATTGCAGAAATATCAAAGCATAAAAACAATAAACATCAAAACAATCAAAACAAACAAAACAAAGCAACCGTTTTTATTAACCCTAGATCTTGTTTAAACAACGTGAGGCCTGGCTCTCTAACTGTCCCCAGTGTAGTCACCAAGCTGTCGAAACGTTTGGGTCCGGGGAACCCTGTCGAAACGACGTTGGAAATGGAGTCGCCACTAATCTTTTTTCTACGGTGTGATTAGCCACCTAATTGTCTTAATCAGTCTAATGAGGTCCGGTCCTTGGCCTGGGACTCACTAAACCAATGGGTCCGGTCTTGTCTCCTAGACCTAGGTTCGGGAGTCATTTACGCCCGGGGAAGGATCACCACCCCCGGCACGCCCGTCATGCCCGTCATGTGATGGTACCTCTAAGCCAAGCTAGATCTGATTGTGGGTCGATAACAAAAGGTTGCTTTTAGCATGCTTTTTAAAGGAAATGGTGATTTTACTTTTCTTCAAATCTTATTAATTCCTAAAAGAGAAACTACGAATACTTAATGATGCATGAATTGGTGAGTTTTAATTAATCAGTAGACAACAGTATACTTGAAATTAACTCGAAACCCTTCCTACGCATTATAAGGGTATTTCGGGAATAATCCACTCTCGGAGCGGGATCCAAGAATTCGTACCCGAGTACATTTACTTTGAACCCACCCGTCATAGTAAAATACGGTTGTTTACCAACTCTTATTTGGGCTAACTCGCATGAATGGCATTTAAAATGCATGAAAGGTCATTTTTATTTATATGTATTAACACGAGTCTACCCGAAATCAATTCCGGAAACCCTTCCCACGGATAATGGGGGTATTTACAAAAGAGACCGGTCTAGAAAGGAGTCCTGGAAATTCGTACCCGAGTACATTTATCCGAAAGGCCGTTCATCTCGGTAAAAGACAAGTGTTAATACATTTTTAAACATAATCCAAGTGGCATACAATATATGTGATATGGATGCATGACTATTAATTTTACCACTAATTACAAATTATTACAAATTGAAAGGCTTTATCAAAGCCAAAGGTAAATTAAAAGAACAAAAGACTTAAAAGGGAAATGGAAGCCTAAAGGACAATGAGATAAATCCGGGGACCCCTCTGCGCACTAAAATAAACGATCAATAATATTCAGGAAGCAAACAAGTTCTTACCTCCAAAAAATACCATGATGGCCCCAGGGTAAATCAAAGCGCAAATTCAAAGAAAGCAAGGACAAAGACATGAACAAGTAGTATTCAAGCTAGGAAGGTACGAATTATAAGACGTGCTTAAACTTCAGTGGGATCTAACTTAAGGAATCAATCCCTTGGACTTGAGATCTTAATTTCCAAATTTAGAAGCATTCAAAAGGATTCACCAATTTCTCTCAAGCTATTTTCAAATTCGGGAAATTGGGCTCTTGACTCCAAGCTTTATTTTCTTCCAAAAATCAAAAGAATGACCCAAGGTGTCTAGCATTTCATCCCTAGGTCATCTTCGATTTAAGGAAAAAAACCATAGCTTTAAATTAAAGCCCCATTTTCCGAATCCAAACCAACTTAATTTGAAACTATAAACCCATTCGAATGACCCTCAATTTGAGCATCAAAATCTCAACATCAAAATGCCATGAACAAACCCCATTTCCAATAAAAATTCAATCTTTATGCTAAATTCCAACTTCTACACTTATTTAGTAAAATTCGAAAACCAATAAAAACAACAAATAAATATCAACATCATAGGTCAAGCATCCAATTACGAAATTTTAGCATAATTTTCAAGAGTCAAATTGAACCAAATAGTAAGTATTAACTTCAATCAAGGACGAAATTGAACCAATTAAAAGATAATAACCTCAATCAGGGAGCAAATCGAACCAATTAAAAGATATTAACATCAATCAGGGGGCAAATCGAACCAATTAAAAGATATTAACATCAATCAGGGGGCAAATCGAACCAATTAAAAAATATCAACCTCAATCAGGGTGCAAATCAAAGAAGAAAACAAATAACAACTAAAATTAAGGGTTATATTGAAGACGGAGACAAACCTTAGGCTTTATATGAAGTAAATGACAAATTACACATGCAATTGAGGACTAAATTGAAAAGGATTGTAAGTTTTACCTGAATATAAAAGGGGCTTCTTCTTCTTCGCTTTCAACTCAGCCTATTCCTCAAAAACATAGCGCCGCCGCTGTCACCAAAGGTCTCCCCGCCACAGATCCGGCGATTTTAACCGTCAAAACACCTTCAAACTCCTCTGAAATGATCACCACCGTCCTCCAAGCTCGAATCCAAGCCTTGGTTTCCCGAAAACCCCTTTGATCCCCCGGCCTAGCGTTATCCGAGTCCTTGAAAGAGTTTTTTTTGTAGATCTCAAGGTTCTATCATCCGTTGAGTGCGAAATCTTTGGTATACTGTGTGTTTTGTGTGTGGTTGAGCGTATTTTGTGTGTTTATGGGTGTGGGGGTGTATGGAAAAGGAACAGAAGAGGGTTTGTGGGTGTTTTAAATGTGTGTTCTTTTGTGTCGATGGCCGAGAAAAGAGAGGGTGGTTCAGAAAAAATGAAAAGGCTTCGATGGGGTTTTTGGTGTGAAATGTTTGTATATTGGTATGAAGGAGCGTTCGGAATCTCTGGTTTCCTTTTTCTGGGTTTTTTTGGTATCCCTCTTTTGTTGTATCGATCTTTCTCAAGAGAGAAGATGGCTGAAAAAAAAAAGAAACGAATTGAGAGGTATTTTTCAGTGTGTGGGGCCGATAGAGAAGATGAATTCTCTCCAGGTGATTTTTTTGGTGTCCCCCCCTTCTTTTTTAGAGTGATTTTTCTTTTTAATGTGAGAGAACATTTTATGATAAGATCCAGCTCACCTCCTCTTCTCCTAACATATCCTTTCCCCTTTATCCGCTAACCATTTTTGTTCTTTTGTGCAGGTCACCCAACGATTTCTTCCTCCGCACGTGGTTCTTCCATCCTAGCTTCCTGGTATCCTTTTCTTTCTCCTTCTAGAAACCCTTGGATGGCATTTCTGCAATTACCCGTTTTTAATTGGTCATTGATTTTCTCTGCAAAGGTAGACTCTATTTCCCTATAACTGCTGTTTTTTGATCCTAAAAGTTCAAATCTCACATGCCCTTGATATGTTTGAGTGCTTGTGCATTGACATTATTGTCCCGAATCTGGTTACCCCTGTTAAGCCAACCTACCATAATCTTGTGCTGCACCCATATATCTTGTCTCATGGCAACAAGTGTACTGAACGCACGGGTACATGGCTTGCTTGATCACCCTTGCAAAAAAAAAAAAAAGGCATATCACCAATTAATGGTACCTATGCTTCAAGCCTGGGGAAACATTTTCTTCTACATGTTGCACTAACCTGCAGGTTTAGTCCTACCAAAAGATGCTGGAAGTTGCCATGGTACTGGACAAGGGATGAATGTGACTCAACATAAGCTGAATGGGAAAAGAAGAAGTGGGAAGGACCAACAAGACCTAATGCCCAATTTTGTAAACACTAGAGTTTTGGTTTATAGTACTTAGACTAGGCTGTTTATGTAAGCTAATCACTTCCCTTTTTTTTTGTAATCTTCAATTTTATGCTTTGTAAATATGCAAATGTACGTAATACTATTTAAAGTATGCTTAATAACATTTTTTTCCCTGATTGAGTCTAAAAGTGAGCCTAAAAATTGCTAAATACTCAAATATGACTAAAGTAAATTAAATTAATATAACTTATCCTAATTTGTGCATTAAGAGGTATATTGGTAAAAATGCAACAATACTAAATGGAAATAAATTCTAGAATATACATAACCATTAAAACGAATTAGCCAATCTAAACTAAAGATAAAACTAAGATGACCATAGAGAACTTAAAGCATTCAAAATGCCCAAAATGCCCCTGAATGTGCAAAAATGACCAAAATGCCCTTGGATGTGCAAAGATCATCAAAATGCTCCTAGACATGCAAAAATGACCATAGTGTCCTTGAATGTGCAAAAATGACCAAAATGCCCTTGGATGTGTAAACATGATAAAAATGTCATGGGACGTGCAAATATGATCAAAATGCCCTGGGATGTGCAAAAATGACCAGAATGCCCCTGAGTAAGCAAAAATGACCAGAATGCCCTTGGACATGCAAATATGACCAATTAAGAAAAAATGTTGATTCAATTCATGATCCTAAGACAAAAATGAGTGTCTACAGAAGCAATTAATGAATAAAATCATATCACAAACTTCAATTATACCTAATTCTGAGAAATCAAACATCATGTTATAACTCAATCAATAAATCAAATATTATTGAAATTCTAAGCATTCATCAATCATAATCAAATCAATTAATCAAAATATGCATGAAAATTCAAAAGGTTTTGAAAATTTTGAAATTTTATCATCAAAAATCAATTTTTCGAAAAATTTGTCAAAAATTGGGGAAAATAAGATTAATCCAAAAACAATGAAATTCTATCCTAGGTTCTCATGCAGACAAGGACTATCATATGACTCAATTATTCAAGTAATAACCCTTATCAAGTATTCACCCCCCCATACTTAAAACACACATTGTCCTCAATGTAAATACACATGTGTGTGTTGTGTCCCTCATAAGTGTGATGACTGTGCTAATGAAATACTTGACTCACAAAGAAAGTATGCATCCAATCAAGTAATTCAAGCAATTCAAAGCATTAACAATGGCATTCATGGCATATGAGTCATTATAAAGATCGAAATCAAAGCATAGAAAACATAGAAAAGAAATACAAACAACTAAAAATTCAAATCAAGGAATAGACAATCAATCAAGCAATAATCATTCAAAGCAAAACAATGCAAAGACAAAGTAAATGGAGATGAGTTTAAGAAAGCTTCTCTATTTATGTGGCATGGGCTAGAGGTGGCTGTAGACACCCATTTTTGTCCTGTATCCTTCAATTTAAATCAGTTTGTTTCTTATTTGGCATTAGAGTCACCCAGGGGCATTTCAGTCATTTTTACACTAGGGGCATATTTAGGGGCATTTTAGTCATTCGAATGTTCAGGGGTATTTTGGTCATTTTAAGTTCACATTTAATTTAGATTAAATAATTTATTGTTAGTCATCCAAATTGCATTAGAAAAACCCAAAAAAAAAAATCTTAGAATGAGCATCTTTGGCGTTTTTCCATATTTCATGTCTTAGCTTCATTTAGTAATTTAGCATTATTGCATGTTGATCATGTAGCTTAAGCTCAATCTAGTTCATTAACCCTCAACTTACGGTTTAGCAGTTAGTTAGAGATTACATAAATGAAATTTGCATCTTTGTTAGTAAAGCACTTCTTTTTTCATTTTGCACATCTCATTTCCCTAATTTACAGATTTGCATTCGCATTTGTATTTGGAATTCATATTAGTCTAAGTAGGCAAGCACTTTCATACTTATATTCTGCATTCGCATTTTTACCAAAATACAAAAAATAGAGTTTGGCTTCTGTTTATTTCCAATCCATTTAATCCTCACCCGTGTCTTTTGCTTGTTCCTCATTCCTTTATAGTCATCATTTCTAATTCTCTTTTAGTAGTACAGGTAACCCATGGCTTTTATCTCCATTCATTTCCTTTGTAACTTTCTCCCATTCGATCTTCCCTTTTGGGTTGTTGGACATTATTGGATTCTTTGCTTTTAAGGTTTTAGTTAAATAGCTATATTACCCATTAAGTTAATTATGAATTGGTTAGGGTCCAAATGGGTCCATATCAATACCATATTAATTTAGTTGGGCATATATATATATATATATATATATATATATGTTCATTTGAATCTAGAAAGAAAAGGAAGTGGCATTTTTCAATAAACAACAATTCTCATTAAGGAAATGCAATTTACAAGCGTGAAATGGTACAAACATAATTTTGCAGATTAAACTTGTTGGTCTCTCAGTCCCAAGCCATATTCTACCACGCTTATATTTGCAAAACAGCCTTTCGGTTCCAAAACCCCAAGCGCACCCATCCTCTAAAGCTCCTGAAAAGACCCAAACAGAGTTTCCTCATGACATTTATGGATGAATAAAAGGTCAAGTAAAATGAGATGTCAATGATGATGCAAAGAATTATAACGAAATTATCAGGGCAAAGCATGCAGTGTTAATTACTTAGACCAGATTTGCAAGCCAATTTTTAATCATATGATCATTCAACACAACAGCCATATGCAGCAATAGGATCAAATCATGGTGCTCAAAGCTCAAGGAACATGAAGAAGCAATGACAATACCAGTAGCAATGCCAAGCCATCAACATCTTTTAGCAGGGGCAATGGGGATTAAAAGAAAGAATAGTTTTTTGCAACACCAGGAAGCAGAAAGTCAGAGTTTATGCACAATGAAGACCAAGCATGCCAAAACCATTCAAAACAGTCACATGATAATTATCAAGGCAGTCCATCTCATTTCATAACAAGGGTAGGCATTTAATTGCAAAAAGTCCATATTCAAACAACAAGCAAGTAGTAAAACAACTCCATCAAAGTCCAAAAGAAGCCCATCGCAGAGAATTCAGCCCAAACAATTATTTCATGTAAGGAGAGAGAGGACAAGATTTACCTGGAGAGAAGAATGGCCAGCTCATTCTGCCACCTGGATCTACTGATCCTTATCATCCCAACAATCTTGCACAAAGAGACAGAGAAGTTGGTTAGAGCTAATGGGGGAAAATGATGCATTGAATCAGGATATTCTCGCGGGACCTCTCGACCTCAAGGGGAAACAATTCAGGCTTTCCCACTCAAGAAGAAAAGGCAGAAATCCCTCTTTCTCACACACAGAATCCTCAAGAAGAAGATACACAAAAAAAAAACTCTCCCTCAATCTGGACTCTTATCTTCCCACACACACTTCTTCACACGAAACCAAAAAAAATTTCACTCTCTTCCTCTCCGAAAATTACACATACATAGTCTCTTTGACTAAGCTTCTCTCTCAAAAAAGTTGAATCTCTCTAATATTCAAGATTGATAAAAAATCTCTCAGTCTTTGACACCAAACACTACACACTGATCATCTTCTCGCTCTAAAAGAAAACCACCCACCAGAAATTCATACACCGACACTTTAACTTTCTTTCTCCTCTCTAGAGAATAAAAGCACTAGAGTTCATTGCCCAGTAGCTTTTCTCGAATCAAATAAAAGATGAGTAATGTGAAGGGTAACTTACTTTGAAGTGGAGATTCATGGATAGGGCGAGAAAAGGGGAGTGAGAAGGTTTTGGGTTCACGGGTGGGTGTTCTCGGTGGTTGAAGGCTTGGGTTTTTAAGTTTGGGAAGAGGAGAGAGTAACTTCCAGGGCACCGAGGCGAGGTTTCAGGCAAGCTTTGGTGTTCATCGGCGGTTGGGACAGGGCTCTGATGCAGCTGGCCATGGTGGTTCGATGAGGAGTCCGATTAGGGATGGAGCGGCGCTGGATCAATTTTCTTCAATCTAGGGTTTGGTTTAGGTTAGAGATGTAGAAGAGAGAAGAAATAGATGGGAAAAGAGGTTGCTTTTGGCGTATCGGGGTTTGGTAATGGGCGGTGCAGCAATCTAAGAGAGAGGGTTCGAGATGGAGGGAGAAGATGAGGAGCGGCGGCGCTGGTTTGGAGAATGAAGAACTAGGGTTTCTAGCAAGGATGAAGAAGGAAGAAGAAAATGGGAAGAAAAGAAGGAGGGCTGCTTTTCTAAACGACATCGTTTCAGGTAAAGTTTCCATCCCTCTTCAATTAAGTTCTTATTTAGTGCAATTCAATCCCATATTTTATTAATTAATTCAAAACCCATAAGTTACCCCCGTGTTCAACCTAGTCCCTGATTTAAAATTAAGTCTTTTATTCGATTCAATTTGATCCTTATTTATCTTGATTTGGGTGATTTCATTCAATCAGGTCCCTAATTTAAGCTGTTATTTATTCAATGATTTAATTTTGTCCCTAATTTAGAGTAATATTTATTTATTGATTCAATTTTGTCCCTGATTTAGAATTTTATTGTTGATTTATGCGGTCTAGTCCCTGATTTAAGATTTATTTCCTGATTAAATGCAATTTGGTCTCGAATTTTAGAAATTGATGTTAGAGTTAAGCAATTGGGTGCTTGATTTATATTATTAATTTTTAATTCGTGCTTTTTGGCTCCTGAATGTCGCTAATTATTTTCTTGATGTGCAGATAGGTCTCCAATTTGTCCAATTTTGCCCTGAAGCTTTTTGTTTCTTTCAATTTTTCTTTGTTAGTTTAATTTCAGTTTAATTAGTCCTTGGTTTGTAATAATTTAGTAATTTAGAGTAGAAGTAGAATTTAATTGCATGCATATCATATTTACCTGATATTTATTATAACTGTTTGCAATTCATGCCACTTCTATAAATTGCAATTTATAAAGAGGCGTTTAAACTATGACGGGCCAATCTCGGGTAATGATGCTCGAGCATGACCTCTCGAGATTTCGCCCCGAGATTGAATGATCCTTACGAATATCCCCGGAAGGCCGGGTTAGGTTCGTGAAGGTCAATTCAAGTAAGCTCCTTTTTATTAATCAACTAAAAATTGGACTTTGCATCCATCATCTCATACATGCATTAGTTAATATCTAGGCCAGAATCGGAAAAATGAAAAAATCAGAAAATTAAAAGATGTTATCAAAAGGGATTTTCCAAAAAAAATTTCAAAAATTGATGTTCTCTTATTCAGTTTTCAAAAGAAATTAAAATTGGTAATCAAGACAAAATAGGGCATGAGGTTAATTGGAGAACCAAATTCACACATGGCATTTTCTATCTTATTTTTTCCTATTTTACAAGGAACAGAAAAATATCCTATATCATGGCATTTATGATGCAATTTTCTCTGATATGTAGCAGATACATTCTCATTCATGCAAGCATATTTTTCAGAAAACTTACTCTTAGTCATGCATAATTCTTTGAGAAAATTCACATACTTAGGTTTTCTGACAACTTTATCAAGCAATGGAATATTTACCTCTATATTCCGTAGTGAATTGAGTTGCATTGTAAACCTTTGACGGAATGATATTGGATCATACTTGTCTCGCGTCTCTTCCATCCATTCTTCTTCTGATTGAGTTTGAGAATCGGTTGCTGAAGAAGTACGCTGACCTTTCTTGTTTTTGGTTGAAATCTCCTCTTCACTTGGCAATTGAATGTTGGGCACGGCATCTGGTGGTGGTGCAGCAGAGAAAACAGGTGCTCGAGGTGGTGATATCGGAGGTGGAAGTGGAACATCAGGTGATTCCATCTTTCGTGCATTCAACTGTTGAGCGTTTTCTTCAATTGAATTGACTCCATATCCTTGTGTATTGTTCAACCTATTTGTGCGCTCATCCATATATACTTGAGGTATACATGAAAGTGGTTGCATAATCTTCTGTGAAAACATAGTCATTAGGTTTGTAACCATCTTCACCAAGTCTCCTTGTTGAGCAACTATCGAACTCATAGTTGCTTCTAGGTTGTTTAACCGTTCATTCTCTTGCTTTGATGGCGTGGTTGACATGTTTTCCTTAGTGGTATTGAACTAGTATATGTTTTCAGCCATTGTGTTGAGCAGCTTCCTTTCTTCTTCAGGGGTTTTGAGTGTTAGGCTTCCTCCAGTAGCAGCATCGACATAAGTTCGATCTTCATAGAGAAGGCCATCATAAAAGTTCTGAATCAGCATTGCTTCACTTAGGTTGTGGTAAGGGCAACTTGCGCAGATCTCATTGTATCTTTCCCAGTATTGATGCCACTTCTCTTCAGGTAATTGTTGACATGTTGTGATTCTCCTTCGTACATCAGCTCGCTTGGCCTCTGGAAAATATTTGTTTAGGAACACTGTCTCCATCTCCTTCCAAGTAGTTATTGATTTTGATGGCAGAGTCAAGAACCAACTTCTTGCTTTTCCTTCCAATGTTAAAGGAAAAGTTCGAAGTCTTGCTTGTTCTTCAGGCATCCTAGTGGTCGCAGCACACCATATTAAGAAATCTTGTAAGTGCTCATGAGGATTTTCATGAGACTCTACTTGAAAGATTGGCAGCATGCGGATCACTCCAGAATTCAGCTTGTATGACGTGTCCATGACTGGATAGTCAATGCAGAGTGGTGGTAATTCACAGTTGAAATTCAGCTCTCTTAATGAACGTTGTTGCTCCATTGGATTTTTCCTACAAAACAGAGATGATCAAGTGCAAATCAAATATAGAAAAGAAAAATATAAAGAAAATAATAAACAATCTCCCTGGCAACGACGCCAAAATTTATGATCGGTCGTCAGCAAATCATAAAAATAAAAATCCCAACAATTACTAACTAAAGATAGCTAGGACAAGTAGGGGTCGATCCCACAGAGAGATAGGTTATTATTCTTTTTCTTAAAACAAACAAATAAAATAAAGAAGGTTTTTAAAGTAAAATTAAATCAAATCAAACTAATAATTAAAACTATCTAAGAAAACAATCAAGAAAATTAAAGAAACAATTAATCAAAAACAGAGAATAAGTTGAGAAAATAATTAAGAGAACCCTCCAACATAGAATTAATATCCCTCTTTACAACAATAACACGGATCATTGATATCTAAAGATTATGAAAACAATGGATAGCTTGCTTGGAATTTAATCCTAAATTACCTTAATTAGATAAAGCTCTTGATCCAGTGTGAATTATCCCTTTTATTCTTTAAACAATTACCTCTTGATCTAGTGTGATAATTACTCAAGAATAAAGCATTAAGATATAGTAATTTACAAGCACAATGGGCAACTAAAAATTGGTCAAAGATTCTTAAATCCCTTGGAAGGAAGATCCTTCGCTTCCAATTGCTACCAAACAATTAAATCCAAAGATCCTTCAAGATTTTAATTTAGCTAATGCTATTTAATTTATCAAGAAAGTGCACGCTTGAATCAATCAAAACAAGCAACATAGAATTCATGCAGAGATATTAAGAAATACCCTATTAATTTTCATATAAAAGCACAAAATCTCACCATGATATAAGTCAAGAGATCAATTAAATTCTACATTGGAGAAAAGAAAAGGATTACTCACTCATGAATTGAGTGAGCATCCAAAGAATAAGAAGAAAACTTACAGGACTTGAAGGCGAAATCCTCCTCTTGAGTAACTTAGGATTGCCGCCCCTCTCTATGCAAAGAGAGGGTGCGGCACCCTAGCCCTAGAACTAGAAGAAAAACTAGAACTAGAAGAGAAAATTATCTAGATATTGTGTGTGTGATTTGTATTACATAGGGTGGCTATTTATAGTGGAAATAACCCTAGAAAATTCAATTCTAAGTAGGATAAGAGTCTAGGACGTTTTAGAGGCTAACTTAGACTCTGCGTTAGCTTAAAAGTCTTCCTAGAACCAAAATCCTAGTCAAAATAGGATCCTGAAAAATTATGGATTCGTGCAGGAACTTCGACGTCATTTTTGGGCTTGAAGATGGCAGAACTGGGTCTTGGACTTCAAAGGAAAGTTGTAGATCTCGGAGTTAGCTTTTCAACGCCTACTCACGGGCCTAAAACGAACATCTGAACAGCAAGTTATGATTTTTCTACCGAGACTGCGCTGAATCCTAATCCTGTTAGGATTAGAAGCGGGAATATGCGGGAATTGGATATTTCCTTAGATATAGGAGGCACAAATTGAGATTTTAATTCCAATTATGGGCTTATATGGGCTGAGTATAATCCCATATAAAATATCCAAAATTCCAAAGCTTCCGGGCTTCTTCATGGCTTGTCTTGAATCCTTCGCAATTAAAGCTCCATTCTTCAATTCTTGCTTCTCGAGATAATTCTTCAATGATCTTCAAATCTTCAAATTATCTTCAATAAGTCTTCAAACACGAACTTCGAATCTCCAAATCTATACTCAAAATTACTTTGCTCATATCTGTGTAAAAAGTCATCAAAATAGCTCCAAAAGTAGTGAAAATTAACAAATTCTCAATTCCACATCTCATAAAGACCCAAAACACAAATATTAACAAAATAACATATATTTAAGCATAAATAGATCCAAAAACATAATAAAATAGGCATAAAAATATGGTTGTTTTTGACTCGATCAGCGTGGAAACTGCTTATTTACAATGTGCCATTTGGTTTTGGATGTTATTATTAGCTTAGATGATTAAAGTTTAAAATCGAATTATAAACTAATTCAAATTCTTTTCCAAAATTAACATTGAGTAATTTCTGAAACCATAGTGTAATTCAGGGCAAAGATGTACCCAAAAGTGATATTAAATTCTTTTTTCTCCAAATAGAATTGAATTTCGAACAGTCAGAATTGATTTTTCTTATTTTTTGTAAGAAATTATTAAATTTGACCAAAGATAGTAAATATAAAAAATTTCATATACAGCTTGGAGCTAATTGTCTTTAAATAATTAGTAAAGTCTCTTCGGTTATACAAAAGTGATCGGTCATCAGTAATCATAAAAATAATACCCACAAAATCCTATCTAAGTAGATAGGGCAAGCAGGGGTCGATCCCACGGAGAAGGAGAATAGACCTTATTCAAGATTAACTTTTACTAAAAATTCCTTAAGAGTTTTGTTTAAAAACAGGTGATTAAAAAGATTAATTAAAAAGAAAACAATTAAACTAAAAACAAAGCAAAGTAAATTAAATCTAAATCTATGGCAAGTAATAAAGAAAACAATAAAAAGAAAGAATACTTCTTTTCCAATGGTAGAAAGCAATCAAATTAATTATGGATCCTCGATTTAAAAGATGAATTCAATATTAAATTCTTGATGATAACTGGCCTAGGGAAACCCTAACATGCTATTTAGTAAAATCTCGGTTAAGACTTATTTTACCATTTTATTTCTTAACTAATCAATTACCCGTCAAGGCTAAAAGATTTGCTAGGAAATAAAGCATTAAGAACAACTATAATATTAGTTCTTTCGCACATGCTTAACAAGTAAAACCATACAACAATCAAATAAATTTGATCACTGGCATGCTAAACCCATTGACGAGACGTCAATCGTCATCAATTTGCTACCAAACAATCAAACTCATGTGTTAACAGTCTTGTTCGATTTAACATAAGATCTCTCAAATTATCTCTTTAGTGGCCACTATAAATCAATAAGAATCAAGATCGTGTAATAAAACAGAGTTTAATATACTATCTATCAAAAACAAAATATCAAATTATAAGCACAAAAATCTCACCATCATCAATTGATTGAATTCACCTAAGGATAAGAAGTATTAAGAATTTAGCTACTCATGGATTTAGGAAAATCCATGAGCGGCATGAGAAAACTTACATGAACTTGGGGCGAAATCCTCCTCTTGAATAACCTAGGGTTGCCCCTCTCTATGCAAAGAGAGGGTGGCGGCACCCTAGCCCTAAAACTAGAAGAAAATCTAGAACTAGAAGAGAAAAAGAAGAAGAGAAAATGTTTTTCTACACTTTCGTAGTTGTACGGCGGCACTTAGCACGTGACGCAAGCCTTTAAACCAATGTATGTCTACACTGGAGGAGTTATAGTCTCCTGAGGGTTTACTTAACTAGGACGATACCCACAAATATGTTTAAGACTGACTCGATAGACTCATGGGTTAGTATGAAAAATAGAACAAATTTTGTACAAATCTATGTTTAAATCCATTCTTTTCAAAAATAAATTTTTTATACATACATATATCAAGGATTAATGCAATCATGAAATCAAAATAACAAAGAATAATAAGAGCACTTAATTCAAAAGATCACTAACCATTCATCACATCCTAAAACTACTTCTTTCCATAAGCTTATGTCTTCATCTTTATTTCCATTACTCAAAGGAATGCATATCATGGATACAAATCAAGAGTTTTCATGGGTTATAATAGATTTTCAAAGGGTAATTAGGTTTTAGAAAATTGAGGTTACTAACCTCGAAGTGTTCATGATTTGGGGCCACTAACTCCCATTTTGGAGGCTACTAGCACTCTAGAAGGACTCCTTTTTATATTTTTCCAGAGGGACAATATTTCTGCAATTTCATGCCTCTTATCATCTTTCCAAGGGTTACTAACTCCTTTTGTTTAAGAAAAGAGTGACAACAATAGATTGAATTTTTTTTTTAAAGCAGAAATACCTCTTCTCCTCTTGCACGAAAACACTTCTTTTTATGAAAACAATTTTTTTACTACCCTTTTATATAAGTAGTCCCCAGCACTTGTTCTTGACATATCCATAACATACTTTCATAATTGTAATTTCAATAAAAATTAAACACAAGTTCTAGAAATAGATAATCATAGAAGCAATAAATAATAATATCATATCACAAACTTCAATTATACCTAATTCTAAGAAATAAGATAACATGCTATAAATCAATCAATCAAATAAAGCATCCTTAAAAATTCTAAGCATTCATCATTCATAATGAAATCAATCACTCAATATATGCATGAAAAATTCAAAATTGTGCAAAATTTTCAAAAAATTTCATGGATTTCAATGCATGTAGACTTTCAATTATACTCTCTCCCCCACACTTTAAAGACACATTCTCCTCAATGTGAATGCTCATGTGTGTGTTGTGTCCCTCGTAAGTGTGATGACTAAGTAGATGTGCTAATGAAATACTTGACTCACAAAGAAAGTATGCATCCAATCAAGTAATTCAAGCAATTCAAAGCATTAATCATGGCAATCATAGCAAAAGTCAATATAAAGATCTAAATCAAAGCATAGAAAACATAGAAAAGAAATACAAACAACTTATTCAGATCAAGGAATAGACAATCAATCAAAGCAAAACAATGCAAAGAAAAAGTAAATAGAGATGAGTTTAAGAAAGCTTCTCTATTTATTGGAACAGGCTAGAGGTGGCATGGCGTGGACGGCCGGTGCTTGTGCGGGTGATAGAGCTAAAACAGACCCTATTTTTATAGCTATTTTACTATGTTTTTAGACCCATTTATGCTTAATTATATGATATTTTATTAATATTTGTGTTTTTAGTCTTTAAGTGATGTGAAATTAAGAAATTGTTATTTTTCACTACTTTTGGAGCTATTTTGATGACTTTTTACACAGATTTGAGCAAAGCAATTTTGAGCATAGATTTGGAGATTCGAAGTTCGTGTTTGAAGACTCATTGAAGACTTATTTGGAGATTTGAAGACTTTGAAGATTTATTTCAAGAGGAAGAATTGAAGAATTGGAGCTTTAATGAAGACAAGCCATGGATAAACCCTTAAGCTTTAGTATTTATGGATAATTTATATGGGAAAATACTCAGCCCATATAAGATATTAATTGAAATTAAATCCCAATTAATGACTCCTAAATCCAAGGAAATATCCAAATCCCGTAGATTCCCGATTCTAGTCCCAACAGGATTAGGATTCAGGCGCAGTTTCGGTAGAAAAATCGTAACTTTCTGCTCAGACCTCCGGTTGAAGCCCATGAGTACTTGTTGGAAAGCTAACTCCGAGATCTACAACTTTCCTTTGAAGTCCAAGACCCAGTTCTGCCGTTTTCAAGCCCAAAAATGCTGTCGAAATTCCTGCACAAATTCAGCAAAATTTCAGGATCCTATTTTAACTTGGATTCTACTCTAGGATGACTTTTAATCTATCTTGGACTCCAAGTTAGACCCTAAACTGTCCTAGACTCCTTTCCAAGTTAGGATTGGAATTCCTAGGGTTATTTCCACTATAAATAGCCACCTCCTGTAACACAAATCACATACCTTCACATACCTTCAAATAATTCTCTTTCGATTTATTTTTCTAGTTTTAGGCAAGGGTGCCGCCACCCCCTATAGCCATAGGGAGGTGCGGCAACTCTAGGTTTTTAGCAAGGAGATTTTCGCCCCTTCTAGTTCTGTAAGTACTCTTGTGCCGCTCATGGATTTTCCCAAATCCATGAGTAGCTAAATTCTTATACTTCTAATCCTTTGGTGAATTCAATCGATTGATATGGTGAGATTTCTATACTTATAATTTGGTATTTTATTTTTGATAGATAGCATGTTAAACTCTGTTTTATTCCATGACCTTGATTTTTATTGGTTTATGCGGCCGATAAATTGATAATTTGAGAGATCTATTGCTAAGTCAAGCGGTACAGTGAACCCTCGAGTCTGATTGTTTGGTAGCGAATCGTTGACGACTAACCTCGCTTCGATGAGTTTCTCATGCCAGTGATCGGATTTTATCTAATTGTTGTATGGTTTTATTTGTTAAGCATGTGTGAAAGAACTAATTAAATAGTTGATCTTAATGCTTTGTTGCTTGGTGAATCTTTAAGCCTTAACCGGTAATTGATTTGTTAAGCTAGCAATATGGGTAATTTAAGCCTTAACCGGTAATCTTATCTAAATAGCATGTTAGGTTTTCCTAGACTAGTTATCATCAAGGATTTAATATTGAATTCATATCTTAAATCAAGGACCATATTCAATTTGATTGTTTTCTACCATTGGAGAAGAAGTATGCTTTAATTATTGTTTTCTTTCTTATCTGCTATAGTCTTAGATTTAATTTGCTTTGCATTGTTTTCTAGTATAATTGTTTTCTGTTTAATTGCTTCCTTTAAACCTCTGTTTTCTGTGTTTTGTCTTGAGATATTTTTAGGATTGTATCTTAGGATAAAGTCTACACCCTTCTTTGTGGAATCGACCCCTACTTGCCCTATCTACTATAGTTAGGATTTTGTGGGGAATTATTTTTATGATTGCTGACGACCAATCATAAATTTTGGCGCTGTTGCCGGGGAATGGAACTTTTTCTGGTTTTTGCCAGGGGAAGGAAAATAGACTAATCTGAAGACGAATCCTGGGAATTTTCTCTTTGTGTCTGCATTTTGATCTAAAAAAAATAAATTTGTTTTGTCCGTTTTTAATTTTGTTTCTGCGTCATAAAAAAAAATCTTTTTGTTTTGCGTTTTTAATTTTTGTCTCGCGCCTTTGAAAAAAAAAGAGTTTTCGTTTTTGCGATAAAAAAAAAGTTTTGTGTTTTGCGTCAAGAAAAAAAAAAGGTTTTTGCGTCATAAAAAAATTTTTTTGTTTCTGCGTCAAAAAATAAATATTTTTCTTTTATTTTCTGTCTTTAATTTTAATTGTTTAAGAACTTTTACTACTAACAAATTTTCTTTTGAGTTTTTTGAGTTTTTGTAGGAAGCTACATGCCAAAGACAAGAAGTAGTGGTACAAAAGAGTTTGAATTTGATCCAGAGCCAGAGAGAACACTATTTTCGCTAAGGAAGGAGAAATCAAATCGACAACAAGAAGAGGAGCCATCCAATTTGAGTTCTCAATCAAGTTCTCCTAGATCTGCTGCTTCAACATCGTCAGAAGACATGGCAAACGAAGGTCCTATAACCCTGAGAGAGCTTTCTGCACCAAACGTCAATGCACAACACTTAGCAATTCGATACCCAGATACGACTGCAAACTTTGAGATTAAATCTGGATTTATTCAGATTTTACCCAAATTTCACGGTCTGTCTGGAGAAGATCCTCACCGACATCTGACCGATTTCCAGATTGCCTGCACATCAACAAATATTCAAGGTATCACTGAAAACCAATTCAAGTTAAGAACTTTTCCGTTCACTCTTGTGGATCGTGCAAAAGATTGGTTGTACCTCTTACCAACCGGTTCAATCACATCTTGGACGAGCCTTAAGAAGTTGTTCTTGGAAAAGTACTTTCCTGCTCACAAGGTATCAAGTATAAGGAAGGAGATTTGCGGAATTAAGCAACACCATGGAGAAACAATGCACAAATATTGGGAACGTTTTAAGACACTGTATGTGAGCTGCCCCAATCATCAAATCATTGAACAGTTGCTGATCCAATACTTCTACGAAGGATTACTACCGTTTGACAGATCTTCCATAGATTCTGCAAGTGGAGGAGCTTTCATAGACAAAACTCCTACCGATGCTTGGACTTTAGTGGAGAACATGGCTGCCAACACTCAACAATTCGGATCTCGAGAAGACTATTCAAGAGAAGGCAATATAAGAAGAATCAATGAAGTCTCTACCCATTCCACCTCATTGGAGCAACAACTTCAAGAGACAAATCAGCAAGTCGCTGCGCTCACTGATTTATTCAATGCGAATTTTTCAAGTGTGCCTAAGATTTGTGGAATTTGTAAACAAGGACACTACACTGATAAGTGCCCTTCTTTGGAACACACCGCGCAAGAAGTCAATGCTGTTGGAATGCAAGGAGCATATCAAAGGAAGCCTGAACCTTATTGGTGAGCCGAGCAACCAAGTCAACAATATCGGAACCAAGGTAACTATCAAGGAAGGCCAATGAATTATCAAAGGCCTAATTTTCAACAATCTTCACAAGCTGTCGAGATGCAACAATTGAGAGAAGCTATGGTAATGATGAGGAAACAAATTAGTCAATTGGCTAGTGACATGAGTGAACTCAAGACACAAGGTCAACAAAGGATCCCATCACAACCAAAGGTACCTCCTAAGGAGAACGTAAGTGCAATCACTTTAAGGAGTGGAAAGGAGTTGGAAAATCCTTTTCCTACCCATGCCGCACAAGATGAAGGAGAGCCGAGCTACACCAAAGAAGAAGAATTGCAAGTGCCTGCCAAAGAAATCAAGATTGAAGACCAACCCAGAAGAGATGGTGCCACCTCCAAGGAAACCGCCGCTGACAAGAAGGATTCTAAGACTGATGCCGCGCCACCTTTTCCATCAAGATTGAAGAAGTCAAAGAAAGAAGATGATGATCAAGATATTTTGGAGATACTTCGAAAAGTTGAGGTCAACATCCCACTTCTTGATGCTATTCAACAAATTCCAAATTATGCAATGTTACTTAAGCAACTTTGTACCAACAAGAAAAGGTTACAAGGTAAGGTAAGTGCTGGGGTTAATATCTCTGTTGTGCTTCAAAAGAGTTTACCACCTAAGTGCAAGGATCCAGGTACGTTTTCTATTACTTGTTCTATTGGAAGAAGTTTTATAGAGAATGCTATGCTAGATTTAAGAGCATCTTTAAGCGTTATGCCTTTTTCTTTTTATCAATCTTTAAATCTTGGTCCTTTGAAAAATACTGATGTGATTCTGCAGTTAGCTGATGGATCTTTGGTTCATCCCAAAGGTGTTCTAGAGAATGTCTTAATTCAAGTTGAACACTTGGTTTTTCCTATTGATATCTTCGTTATGGAGATGGAACATTCGAAAGATCAATGTCCGCTTTTATTAGGAAGACCCTTCTTAAGAACTTCCCATACTAAGATCGATGTATTCGATGGTTCATTGACCATGAAATTCGATGGTGATATAATCCACCCTAGAATTTCATCGCAATCGCCATTGAACTCTAACAAGTTTGTTTGTGTTGTGAGTGTTAAAATTGCTAGGAAAGGAGCCCGAGAAGAATCCTCATCGATGACATCTGCTCAGATTTCCAGAGGAAGACAAAGGATAAAAGACATTCGACAACGCTACAACGAGAATTTCCACCAATTGTGGGGGAGATTTAAGAAGTTGTGTATCGATTGCCCTCAACATGGATTTAATAAAGGAATTCTAATCCAAATCTTCTATGGAGGATTAGGACTCAAAGATTGAGTTCTTGTTGATTCCTTTAGTCGCACTCCAATATTGAAGAGAACCCCGGAGAATGCATATTATGCGTTTGAAGAATTATCCCGAAGGACGGAGTTTTCAACCTCAAAGGAAGCAAAAGAAGCCAACAAG
>AWUE01017468.1:0-29676 GCA_001974825.2 Corchorus olitorius
AGCAGATATATATATATATATATATATATATATCCTACTATTCCAGGAGGGTGGACACGGATACCAAAAAACCCTAATTTTCTTTTCTTTGTAGCCCAGAGTAATAAACCCTAAGTCTCTTCCTTTCCCATTTTTCCTACAGACGATTCCCAAGAGCAAGAAAAACCCTAGCTTTTTTTTTACACAAGATTCCAAAGCAAAAAAATCCTAGCTTTCAAAAAAACCCCCCACAGAAAACCAGAAAACATAACTTGAGTTCCTTCAGTATCTAGCAGGCATAAAAAAGGAAAAAGAAATACCTTTCCTGATCCTTTCCTTCAAAGCCCGAACCTCCAATTGCCGCTTTGAGTCCCCTGTCCCTTCGAAAAACACATAACAACCCAAAATAACAGAGATTTCATTCAGTTTGGTTCGTTTTCAAAGTCCCTAAGATCTAGATCTCAGTTCGCAAGAGTATCAAAGAAAAAGGAAGAAAAAGGGTGGTAGATCAACATACCTTGAAGTTGGGATCGTTAGGCCGAGAGATTCTTCCGATCAGAGAGTGGAGTTCGGCGTCTGCAAACCCAGATCTAGTGAGATCTGTTTGGGTTCTCGAAAAGTCAACCACGGCGCTGAGATCAGGGGGGGGGGGAGAGGAACTTTCTGGTAGAGTTTGACGTCCATCGGAGGAACACCGGAGCCCCGACGCGGCGGCCCCACCATAAAGGACGACTTCCGGCGGCTTGGAGAGAGAAGGTAAGGAGAAATTGGTTTTTAGGTTTTAGATTTCCTGACATTCTGTTTGGTATTTATAGGCTGACGTAATTACAAGCTTTTTTCGATTAAGCCCTTTAGATATTTGTATTATAGTTGATTCGGTTGTCTAACGTTTTAATTTATACGCATTGCCCCCTATTTTAGATCGATTAAAGCCCAATAGTCATAATCGTGTTCATATAAAGACTGAAACTTCTCTCCGTTTTCGATAAGACCCCTGATTTAGCTCGATTGAGTCCCCCTTTGCCAAAATTCGTTCAATTAGGTGCCTGTTAGTTTAGTCCTAAGTTAATTTGACATTATTTAGTTTTAATAAGTTAGAAAAGAATTGAGTTTACTATATAATACATCTATTAGTTAGCTAATTAAGTCAAAATTATTGATAAAATGCCTATAAGTTGATATTGGTAAGAATTTGAGAAATTATAATTGGGATTAGGATTATTTGAGTAATAATAAAGAGTTTAGAATAGGGTAGAATCTAATTTGGACTTTTTTTTTCATTTGGGCTTAACTTGTTATATTGGGCTTTAGGTTTTGCTAATTGGGCTTTGTGAATTCCTTTGAGAGTAATTTGGGCTCCCTTTTAGTATATACATGCATATATATATATTTACTTGGATTTTTTTTTTTAGATCCTATTTACTTTTTCCTTTTTTTCGTTGGGTCTTGCTATATGTACATGCTTTGGGTTTTCTTTTAAAAAAAAAAAATTCTGTTGGGCCTCTCTATATGTTTGTGTTTTTTTTTTGTTTGTTTGTTTGTTGGGTTTCTCTATATGCATGTTTGGTTTTTGGTCTTTGTTGAGCTTTGGGTTTTAGTTACAATTGGCCTTTGAACTTTAGTTATACTTTGGCTTAAATTTTAGTTAGGCTTGGGCTTAGATTCTAGTTTATACTTTGGATTTAGTTCCTAGTTACTTTTGGGCCTTTTATCTCTTTGTTAACTTGGGCTTAAATTTTAATTTATATATGGACTTTGATGAAATATGGGCTTGAGGTCCTATGTGGACTCTAATTTCAAATTAATGTAAGTTTTAAATGGAATAAATTAGAATTCAAAAAAATTAAGAGTAGACTTCATATGCATCCATATTTAATTCTATTTCTTTATCATTTATGCCATGTCATATGGGGATAATAAACTTGATCCGATGATGGAACGATAATTGGGACTTAGACAATTTTTGTCGGTCTCAATTTATCCTTTCTAGGCTTGGAATTTCCGGACGGGGGTCTTAGCCAGTATGAGTGGCGGGTGCCCGGAAGGAAATCCTCGTATAATTATTCGGTAAAAATTACATGTAATCGGAAAACATGCATCATTTGCATTCATGCATCTAGGGTCTAGACTTAGTAATTTCAATTAATGGTTAAAGAAAATCAAAGAATCAAAAAAATTGAAAAATAGAATAAAACTTTTTTCAAAAATTAAAAAGAGTTTGTGTTTGTGAATTGTTCTCCTTTAGTTTTCCAAGATGAAAATTCAAAAGGAAAAATTGAGCATTTCAAAATTAACAAAAAAAGGTTTTCAAAAATACAAAAAATTTTCAAAACTCAAAAATCAAAAAAGAATTTCATTAAGTTTTTAATTGGGAAAGTTCCCACCAGTTTTAAATTTTTAATCGGGAAAGTTCCCACCGGTTTTAAGTTTTTAAAAATTGGGAAAGTTCCCATTAACTTTTAAGTTTTCAAATTGGGAAAGTTCCCATTCAGTTTTTTTGCAAAATTCTCACCAAGTTTTAGTTTTCAATTTAGGGAAAGTTCCCGTTATTTTCGGTTTTAGTTTTAAAAAAATGGGAAAGTTCCCATCAAAAGCATTTTTTTTCAAATCAAATCGTTTTAATGGTAAGTTTTAAAGAAAATCCTCTCATGAGGAGTCCAAAAAGAGAACAAATAATAAACGGGCTTGATTCCCGACAATCCTATTTCAAAAATCCAAAATCCATTTTTGCTTGTTTATTTGCTTAACGTCAATGATTAAAATTTCTTAATGGCATGAAAATAGTTAAAAGTAGAAAACAACCATAATAGAAACCCATAGTCAGTTCTAGACTAGTCAGTGTCGTCATTTCGACGGGCGTCGTGGGGGTGCTAATCCTTCCCCACGCGTACCCGACTCCCGAACTTTAGAACTCTGGTTAGAAGACCGTTTATTAGGTTTAGTGTTGCCTTAGCCAAGCTTAGGTTAATATTAGACTTAATAATCTGATAGGTGGCTAATCACACCTAGGTTAAAAAAGATTAGTGGCGACTCCAAACTTAGGAAACAGTGGTTTCCCCCTTTCCTCATATCTAAGTCGTTAAACGGTAGGGTTCGGACACCCCGGACCCGCACGTTGCGACAATTATTTTACAAAATGGACTGAGGCTTCATCCTATAAATCTATTGATACAAAGGATGTGATAGACTTCATCAGAAATAAGATTTTATTTAGGTTTGGAATACCAGAAACAATCACTACAGATCAGGCCACAGTTTTTGGAGATATTCTAAAAGATTATTTATCTGCATTTGGTATCAAGCTTGTACATTCAACACCATATTTTGCTCAGGCCAATGGTCAAGTTGAATCATCAAACAAGATTATAAAGCAAATCTTATAGAAAATGATTACAAATGAGCCAAATAAATGGCCAGAACTCCTTCCAGAAACTTTATGGGCATTTAGAACTTCTAAAAGGACTGCAACTGGTACAACACCTTATGCATTAGTTTATGGTCATGATGTCGTATTACCAGCAGAGATAAATGTAAAATCTTTGAGAATTCAAATTCAAAATGAATTGCTACAAGAGGAATATGTGGAATTAATGCATTTGGAGAAGATGGACTTGGATGAAACAAGAATTCAAGCTTTTGAAAATATGCAACAACAGAAGTTACAAGTTACAAAAGCATATAACAAAAGATTGAAACCTAAATCTTTCAACAATGGAGATTTAGTTTGGAAAACAGTTTTGCCTTTAGGAGTTAACGATCCCAAATTTGGTAAATGGTCTCCTAATTGGGAAGGACCTTTCCAAGTTAATTAGGTACTTGGAGGAAATGCTTATCATTTACAGGATTTGGATGGAGTTGATCATCCTAGAAACATAAATGGTAAATATCTTAAGATGTATGTCCCTAGTGTATGGGATAATTTGGGAGAAGAATAAATGCAAATAATAATTGACTTGCAAGAAACTTGTAAGCAATTGATTCATACAAATAAAATAAGTATACAGGAAAGCTGTAATTTCTAATAGACTCCAAATTTTAGAACAAGATAAAAACATAGAATTGGTTCCATAAAACAAAAGAAAATATCACACAAAATAAAGACATTGTAGAAAGAGAAAATGTTCATCAGGTCAAGTGTGGTATTGCAACAGCCATGTCTCTTTCATCCAGTTCTTCTTCTTCCTCAATCATCATATCCTAAAATTTAAGTTTAGGATCAAAAGTCGAAAAACAAGCTTGATAGATTGATCATTGAGAGTTTAAAGTTGTCAGATTAATACCTCAGTGTCGGAACCGGGATGCACTGGAGCTGGCGGACTTTGTGGCTCGGGTTCTTCGGGCAGGTTGAACAAAGGGTGTTGTGGAGGACTTCCAACTTTCAGGATAAAATTTGTCACAGGAACAACATTATTGTTCAGATTTGTATCCTCAATTAGAGCGAGGGAGGTGGTATTCTGAATTTGTATAATAAACCACATTATTAATTCGACTCAATGTCTTTCTAAATCATCAAATCAAAAAGTAATAAACACTTACAGCTGTAATCAAACAGTTGGAAAGTACTTGCTCTATAGACTGCCTCTTGAAGAAAGAAAATCCAGATTGGTTCCACCAGAAGGAAAAGTTTGGATGAACTCCAACAGAGGGTTTAAAAGGGAAGAATGTCCTTTTAATACAAGATGTCATTGATGCATTAAGAAAACGAATTACATCCATTTCCCATGGTTCCTTGATGTTCTCAACTGGAGAGAGTCCAGAATTAGCAGTGAAAAAACTTGTAACAGGAATCCCTTGTTGCAATCCAAATTGTCTTAGAGCAAATTGAGGGGAATATGTAACAGAGAATAGGAAAGGGGGTAATAACCCATGTCTATGGCGACCAACTAAGTTTCTAGGACTTAAGTAAGAGGTCCAAGCATTAAGAAAAGAGAAATAATCCGGATGATTATCATCAAACTGTTTATTGGCAGAAATAAAGAGAGGTTTGAATTTATCATGGAGGTGTAGGGAATGAAAAACTCAGAAGAGGTAGGTTTGAAAGTATATAAATACTTAATAACACCAGTGAAGGAAGGAAAAGTTGGATTAGCAAACAGATGACTCGTTAAAGTATGGCTATCAAAGACAAAGGAAGGAATCCTATAATGTTGGTTTGACTGATGAAAGTACAAAGTAAACCATACTTGAAATAACCACATTGGACAATCGCATTTAGTTGTACCCCTTCCCATCGTATCAACTAAGTGTTCATGCCTTCATAAGCATATGCTAGCATCAATGGGGGAAGGTCAACAACTTTTCCTTGAGCCAATAACTCAGCCAATGGGACAAAGTCAGAACACGATTGAATTGGGATGCAAAAAATGAACTTGCATAACCAATATAAGAGGAATGCAACATGTTCAAATTCACCAATTTCAGTTTCTGAAGAGCAAAATTGGCGTTTGAAAGAACGAAAAGAATGATAAAATGACTTCAAAGGAAAGTTTGAAGTTGAAGGATTGAGAAATTCATGATGACCAGATTCAAACAAAGAATTCTTGAAGCCAGTCAGTACCACAACATCTCTAATGGTTAGGGTCATCCAACCAAAAGGGAAAATGAAGAGATTGTAATGGGGAGACCAAAACAAAGGTAAAGTGGCAAGGATATGGTGATCAGGCTTAGGAATTGAATTGCATAATTCAAGCATCGAAAGGATTCCTAATCTACACCAAGAAGCAGAAAAATGAGGATAAAGTTTCAAATACCATTGTTTGAAGTCATTATCGGAAAATGGCCATTCTTGAATTGGAAAATCGTGAGGGTCTCCACAGAATGTATCAAGAGTCGCTACACTTGGAGTATGCATCAATATATCTTTGTTTTGAGGAAGAGGCAGCCATGTCTCAATAGAACTTGCAGTTGGAGACGTCGGTCCTGATGTAGTAATCCCATCAATACGTGACATACATGGCAAGAAACCCCTCATTGATCGAATTCTGAGACTAGGATAAGGATAAAATTCAGAGTTTCTAGTGATCGGATTAAGCAAAGGAGCAGCCATGATTATGGATTAAAAGAACTGGTTCCTTGGTTTTTCTTAAAACAAAAGAAGTGAAAATTGAAGAGATTACTTCTTCAATTATGGAGGAGAAGTTAAATTAGTAAGAGACCAGGTTCAAAGGAGTTTTGAATTAGTGGAAAGTTAGTAAAAATCAAAGGCATTAACTGACAGTTAAGAGAAGTTGAAGGGTTTGGAGCCGTTGCTAGTTTGGGAAAGTGAATTTTCAAACGGACAGGAAAATTTAAGTAACAATAAATCAAATAATGATGTAATAAATCAATATTTGATTTGGGGGCAATTGTTGGAGTGCAAAATTAATTCTAGGACCAGGCCTATTGATTTGGGCTTTTGAGAGTTAAACCAAGAGAATATTTGGGCTTGAGTTAATCATTTTTGGGCCTGAAGAGTGTTTAAGCCCTATTGAATTAATTAAATTGGTCAACAATAGTTAAAGTTGGTTAACTAAGTGGATTAGTGGCCAGTTACTTTTACTTAAAATGTGGGCAAGTTTAATGCAATTCACATACTTAGTTAATTTCGGATTAGAAGTTAATTAACCACTGATGTGAATATTATAAATAGGAGTTTTTCTTATGGAGAAGAGGTTGGCAAAATCATCAATGACAAAAGAGTCAAAGTATCTTCATAGTTGGCTAGATTTGTAGGAATAACCCTTAGAATTAGAGTAACCTTGTAACTTATGAGTAGTTTATGTAACTTAGTTTTTCCCTTTAATCACTTGTATCCAAGTTATTCGAGATCTTTGAATCTCATTTCCTTGTACTTTTTAGTGTCCTTAATATAAATCTCTTGTTTCAAAGAACCTTATAATTTAGCATATTGATTGTAATTCCTCATCCTTGCATATAAGAAACAAGGGTGAGAACCCTTAAATTCGACCTATCAAACACCTCTGTATCTAAAATCTAAAACACATGCCATCAGGCATTTGGCCTGGTGGTAGAGTACTAGACTCTTAGTTCCAGCCTACCTAGACCATGAGGTCTTAGGTTCAACTCTCACGGAATGTGAGTTTTGTTTGTAATTTGTTTGTTTATTTGGTAGGTAGGTAGTTTATTTATGGTATAGTTTCTAGTTTGGGTTGAATTCTCATTTAGATGTTTGGGCATAGAGTTTTATTTGAATTGTAATGAGATTTCATTGGGTTTGTTTGTTGGGAAAAGGGTTTGTTGGGTTATAGATTAGTGTTTCGATAATGTATCTAATCATGTAACGGTGTATGGGTCTTCTTGTGCGTTTGTAATCCTAGTCTCTTCAAGAAATGAAAATTATTCTTATTTCAAAAAAATCTAAAACACATTAATAACCTCATTTCACAGGGGGTGTCACGTGGTTTGATTGGGGGATGATACTTGTCTCCCCAGGTGGCCACCTAAAAAAAGGGTTATTTATGTAATAACCCTTTAACTTTTCAACTTTATGATTTTAGGCCTTTCTGATATTTCATATAAGCCCTTCAATTTAATTTATTTTATGTTAAGGCCCTTAAACATATACTTTTAATGCAATTTCATCCTCAAACTTTTTATTGCATATAATTTGGTCCTTTGATTTCATTTCTTTTATTTTTTACTTTTACTAATTGAGTCTTAAACTTCTTTGAAAATTGTGTAAACACTATAATTAATACAAAAGTTGCACTTTTTATGCGGTAATTAAAGCAATTAAAGGTGATTTTAGAATTCTTAGCTATTAATTATTCATGTCAAATAATTATATGACAGAAATGCCCTTATAAAAAATATAATTATTACATTCTAAAAAAATTTATAATATGTTATTTTATTTTTTCTAAAACTCTATTAAGTTTTAAATTCTAAACTTTACCCTTCAAATAAATTCAAATATTTTTATTTGGGGCTAAACACTATTAATTGTAAATAAATATCAATAAAATATTGCACCTGTTAGCTATTTTCTTATTAATTTAACTCATTAATACCTCATAGAGATGATTTGTAATACTTTTCTTTAAATTTGTGGACATGGAAATTGTCATGTATGCAAATAATAAATAGGGTGTTGACGCAGCTAGGAGTAAGCATTGGGTTGGTTTCGGTGCAGTCGATCGGTGACTCGCATGAAACCGAAAAAATCGATGAAAAAAATAGGCACCGAAAAGCGACCCGACTATCATAGGAACCAACAAAAATCGACGAAGTCGGTTTCATCGCTTTTTCGGTCAGTCGGTCGGTTTTTGACAGTTTGTAGAATGTTCTTGAATTTCAATAAGCTTTACAAATAATTAGGAAACTATACTGTAATTGACAACAAACACACTTGCATTACAATGCTCATACCCTTTTAATTAGCAATGCTCATACCCATCTTACAAAGCAGCAATATTAGTATTACACAATTTCAACAAAATTAGAAGAAACCAAATTGGACCCAAGTCTTGAAATTTCCCTAAACATAAAACCAAATTTCCATTTACCCTAAACATAAAGCAAAGTGCCCTTATAGTATACTCACCAGTTAGGAACATGAACATAAATCATACTCAGGAAGCTATTGCCAAATTCTAGGTTTGTATCACGCCTTATTGTAAACCAGAATAAAAACAACCTTCTTGAGAATTGGTTGGCAGAGGACAAGCTTGAGTGTAGTGAAGAGTTTGGAGATCTTGTGAAGTCACCATCTCATATCAGTTTGGCAGCAGTCACCATCTCTTATGAGTTTCAAAGCCGTCAGGGTTTGCAAAATGGAAGATTGATAGTCCTCTTCTCTTCGAATTGAAGACGAAACTTTAATGCAAGGGTGAAGGGTGGGTTTTCAATTTCGGAAAAGGAGGAAGACACTGGATGATTTTGGATTTTAGGATTTTGAATTTGGATTTGGGGAAACTTTGAAATCAGAAATTACATGGGGAAAGGAAGTCGAATTCCTAGAATAAAAGAAGAAGATGGCTTCGTTTGTAAGAAAAATGGTTTTGTGGCCACCAGACGGCGCTGGAGAGGTGAAACAAAGCCTCTGCCGTCGAGAAATAGAGAGAGAGGGATGTTGAAGAAGAGGGAAGTCGAATTGGGAGAGAGAATTAGAGAAAAAAGAAATAAAACCTAACCTTATGTATTGTCTGATTTAAACTATACATTATATATTATATATTATATATTATATAAATAATATATATTTAATTTTTATCTTTAAAAAAATAAGGTCGGTTTCGGGTTTTCATATTCGAACCCGATCCCCGACCGAGAACTCGAGACTTAAGTCGGTTTGCACCAACATACCCATATACACCGTATAACCCGATCCGCCAGACCCGAAACCAACTAAATCCAGCGGGTTATTCGGATCGGGTCGGTTTTGATCACCCCTAGCCGCAGCGGAGCGCGACTGGGTATTTGCTTGTATAATATAAGTATAATACCTGTATTTTGAACTTTGTATGGTTAATCAGCCTAAAACTGATCTTGGTGCTTTCAGAGGAAAACGTTTACCTGCATATTTAACCCTTGGTCTATTTCACATTTAACACTTCAGGAAGTTCCTTACTTTCAAGGTCCTCAATATTTATAATCCGCCTAATGCTCAATTTACCCCTTGAATGCAAATTTAACACTTTGCCCCTTGAACTAAAAATTGGCCCACATTCCCCCGGAACTTTGTATGGTTCCCAAGGTTTTTACATGCAAATTTCCAGTTTACAAAAATAATATAGCATAGACATAAAATGGCAGTAAATGCCAACTTAAAATCCCAATCCCGATTAACACATTTCAAGTATCAAATATATAGTTATAGGCCTCTGCTACCATCTCAACTTCACTTGTATATATATGAAAGAAATAGCCACCCACCACCAGTTTTTTGGATTCTTGAAAATTTGTTACCCAATGCTGCAAAAAAGCAAAAATTTATTAGTAACATCAATCGTTGTTGCTAAAGCAAAATTGTCCATGCAATAAAGTGGGAATTTCCATATACCTTGATTCAGCATAGATTTTCAGTCTATTTCAAGGCAAGGGATGTGGGAAATGATTGGCCAATATTCTCCTCTGTTTTTCTTGCACCTTTCTTGTAAAAGAGGACAACCAAAGATGTACAGTCGTCCAAGTGAGACCGGCATGGCTGTCATTGGTAATGTTCGGAGCTTGGGGCAGTCTTTCATACATAATTGCTCGAGATCTCTGAGGTTTCTAAGTCCCCTTGATAGAGATTCCAAGTTCTTCATGTTTTCCATGAAAAGAGTAGTCAAAGTTGAAGGAAGCATTTCGCCTTCATCATCTGGAAATGAAACCATGTCTGCAGCAGGGCATGCACCAGTGATTTTGAGTTCCTTAAGACAGTTGAGTTTGCTTAGGCCCCATTCTAACATAGGTTGCTTCAGGTTTTTACAGTTACATAACTCAAGTAAAGTTATGTTGGGTGGCAAACCACTGGATGGAATTGATTCAAGAGCCTCACAGTTGGATAAACTCAATTCTCCAAGGGAAGTGAGTTTCTGCATCTGGTTGGGCAAGGAGTTGATGTTGAAGATGTGAAAGATTTGAAGATTGGGTATCTGAAACCCACTTTCCAAGAAGGATTCTAAAGCAAGACGATCATCTATACACAAATATTCAAGATGAGACTTATTGCCATCCAGAAGACACTGTATATTTCTGCAGTTTCTGATACTCAGCCTCTTGAGAGTGAAGGGCAACTTGCCTTCTAGAAAGAATATCAGAGATGGGCATCCGAAAATCTCCAGCTCTTCGAGATCATTCATTTCAAACGTATCAGGCAATGACTCCATGGCCATGCAGTCATGAATTGTGAGGCATTTCAGTTTAAGAGCTGATAGGCAAGATAACCCTTCCTTTTCACCAACCAAAGATACAAGCTTGGGACAACTCTTGATCACTAAATTCTTCAGGCAAGGCATGTTTTCTAGTTCAGATCGCTTCGGCCACAAACATGTTAGTTCCTTGCAACCTTCAATCTCTAGAACTTCAAGCTTTGCCAAGGCCTTTGTGAGTTTTTCAGTTAAGCAGGTAAGGCCTGAAATTCCCTTCATTATCAACTTGGTGATGATGGAGCTTTGTTCAACCATACTTGTAAGGATTAAGTCATTGTTGTCTTCAACATTCAATTCACCTAAGCTTGGGAAGCTTAAAGGAGAATGTATTAATTGTGGGCATCTTTTGACATCTAGTTTTACCAGGGAAGGAAGGATTCCTGGTAACTTTGCAGCTAAAATTTGACAGTCTTGCAGTATAAGCTCGCGAAGAAGAGGGAAAACTTGCACATTTCCAACACATGAATTCCATTCTTCCCATTTTTTCATCTTCTCAAACCTCAACAACTCCAAGGATGGAAAAGCTTTCTTAAGAAAAGGCGAACCGTCCCCATAAAATTCAGGACCCAAACTTGTAACTGCATTCATGCCTTTGACATTCAAGATTCTGAGTAGTGGCAGTTGCCCCAAAGATGGCAGTGATGCACAATGTATACAATCAAAGAGATCTATCTGCACTATTTTAGCAAGATAAGGATTCCTTACCCAAGGAGGAAACATTGTAGCTCCATAACATGAAATAGAAAGCCGTTGCAGATCTTTTGAAGGGCGGAGTGACTCGAGGACTTCCAAATCGCTACAGCTGTTGCTCGTGAGTTTCGGAGTATTGCTCCACTCGAGGGCTAACTCCCGGAGGTTGCTATTTTGCTTTAAATTAGCATCCCTTGCATCTCGAACAATATCCACCACATTATGCAACCTTGAAATGCAAATGCAAAGCTGACCATGAAGAAGAGGCAAATCCTTCAAGTCTCTTAATGTCAACCCACCAGCTTTCCCAATAACAAATTTGGGCAAAACCCGGAGACTAGTCAATTTTCCTAGTCCTGGTGGCATCTCTTGTAGCTTGGGAGTATCCCTTATGTCAAGATGTTGCAATTGAATCAATCTACAAATTTCAACAGGCAGAGCAATGAGGTTTCTGCAGTGGGCTAATATTAATATTCGCAAGTGGTGAAGTTTACCAATTGACTTGGGGAGCGATCTGATCCCGGTTTTGGACAAATTAAGGTACCGTAAATGATTCAAATCACCAATAGTATCTGATAGATCTTCAAACAAGTAGCCACTCAAGGATAAAACTCTTAACCGTTTTAGTTTCGGCAGTAGTTGGTCTAGTACCTTGCAACTTAAGTAGCAGTGGTTTTCCTGATATGACATAGGCAGTGCTATGAGAGACCGGACATTCTTCATTTTGTTGAAGACTTGAAACCTTCCTGAGACATCATATTGGCGACGAATGAATGACACATGGCGAGCATTTTCAAGATTATGTTCGTCAATTTGCAATTCATGCTCCATGTTTAAACACATGTCTCCCGCAACAGATTGAGCAAGATCAATAAGGAGGTCATGCATTACAAACAGCGAATGGCTCTTTTTCGACTGTCGAAAGAATGACCTTGAAAGCAGATCAGAAAAGTAGCGGCGACCCAATTCTTGAGGCTGCATATTCCCTTTGTGTTGCAGAAAACCCTCTGCCATCCATAAAAGAACCAGCTCTTCTCTATCAAATTCATAGCCCTTTGGAAGTAAAGAGCAATAAGCAAAACAGGGCTTCAAATGAGAAGGAAGGTGATGGTAACTCAATCTCAAAGCTGGGAAAACTCCTCTTTGCATTATTTCTGATAAATCCCATATCTTGCTTCTGCATACAGCTTCCCAGTGCTCTTTGTCCAACAGTTTGGTCCGTAGGAGGCCAGCCGAGGCCTTTACGGCCAAAGGCAACCCTTTGCATTTCTTCACTATTTCTCTGCCAAATTCTTTCAGATTCGGTTGAGCATCGAAATTCTTGCTTCCGAAAACATGGCAAGCTAAAATAGATAAGCAATCATCATCTGCCAGTTCCTTTAAAGGATAAGCAGCAGGTAATAAGTTACCTGTTATTTGTGAAACATTTTGATTGCGAGTGGTGACGATGATTTTGCATACTGATGAATTCCCAACTTCAAAAGGACGAAGAAGGAGTTCCCAACCATCAGAATTCTCGTGCCAAACATCATCCAAAACAAGTAACAACTTTTTCCCAGATATTTCCTCTTTCAGCTTGAGATGAAGCAAATCCAGGTCATTGATATGATTGCATGTTGTTACGGAAGTACTATCAATAGCCTGTAAAATGGCTTTGGTAACTTTTATGACATCAAAATCTTGTGAAACGGGGATCCATGCTTTTAAATCGAAGAAGTTTTGGACTCTATCATCATTGTAAACCAGCTGAGCAAGAGTGGTTTTGCCAATTCCTCCCATGCCAGTTATGGGAATCAAAGCCAAAGGGACTTGATCAAATTCATCACTTGATTTCTGATCAACAACTAGGAGCAACAATTTAAGGATGGCTTCCTTATCTTTTTCCCTGCCGAAAACATTGACTTGATTGACCAAAGACGTTGTGGTTGTGGGCGGTCTTTGGTCTTTATAATAAGCCATGCTAATTAATTCTCCTTCTTTTAATTGAAGCTCGTTCTTCTGTTTTGCAATCTCCTGCAGTCTTCGAGTGATCTTCTTTAGCTTTGACTCCATCTCGACCCCAAACATAACAGCATTTGGTTTCAAACCAGAAGGGAAAATAAAAAGCTTTTCAAACTTGGTACGAGGTTGTTGTTGTGCTTTTGACTTGCGTTTCCAAGCTTCATAGGCTAAGTTGTCCCATACATCCTCGACTTCGTAAGCCGACTCTCTTAACTCAGTCAACCAGATTCTGACTGTCTTGTTTGTTACTTGCTTCTCTTCTGCATCAGCCAGAACAGCTTTGATACTCTGCAAAATCCGGTGCCATTTTTTGAGTTCCAAGTCAAGTTTTTTGTTCTTGGCAAAGTTGGTCAAGTCAGAGGTGGCTGTGAACTTGTCGAGTAAACCCTCAAAGATTGTTGAGATCAAAGCTTCTCCAACTGCAGCTACTGTCTCCATTGTTGTTACAGATAAGTGAACCAGAAGTTGAAGTTATGATTAACAGAAATGGGATTTCAAATTTGAGAGAAATTAAACAAAATACATAATTCCCTTTCCCAGAAACAGAGTAATTCAGGAGAAAGGTAAGTAAGTTGATATGACTTCATAATCATATGTGAGAGAAAAAAAAATACACTGTTTCTTTTCCTCCACTTGCAATTCCACTAGCAATTCCACTACGGAAACCAACAAACTTTTTTTCCTTCCGCTGCTTTTGTTTGGACATTGGAGAGGCCCACGGAGAAATTTGATGGATCCTTCGTCCATTCACTAGTGAGTAGTGACTAGTAACAGTGACCAAGGAAGGAGTTATTTAAAGCCTCACTTGAACTTTAAAAATAATAATTAAACCCAAAGACCAAGACCAAAAAGTAGGAAAAACAAGGTTTTATTTGGTTCTTCTTCTCTCAATGGTGAATGGTCCATAGCTAATTAACAAAAGACTGGAAATTTTGTGCCATATTAGTTCCATATTCCCCTTTGTCTTTTTTAGAATTAATTAATCTTTTCTTGCAATGAATATTTGAAGATGGATCATGGATTCAATTCAAGTTGCAGTATAAAACAATAGTATTGTGAGTAGTTTCTGTTTTGTAACAGGAACAAGACAAGGTTGAGTTATAGTGAATGTGTACCATAGTTTAATATGACTGATCAAAATCAATCAAACTCATCATGTTTTCATTTTTCTGGACACCATTATAGAGAGGACGGTACGCTAGCTAGCTTTTAATAATAGCCAGCCATAAAATATCTAGGAAGAAATTTCCTTCTCATGGTGGCTTTAGCCATAGCGATGGTGACCCAATTAGTATATACTAAGTAGTAGTAGTGCGTGTAGTTATATTTAAAGATGTTATATAATATTTCAATTTTTTATCAACTTTTAAGGGAGGAAGGATTGCGGAAATTCGCCATATTTACAGAGAAGGTAATCGATGTGCAAATTGCTTAGCGATGTTGTCTCATGATGTTGTTCATGGGCTTTTTATCTACTCAGAGCTCCCTGATGAGGTTCTTAATTTACTGAATGAAGACCGACTTGGTATTGGCACACTAAGACCGTAGTTTCTACATGTTAGTTCTTTATTTTCTTGCTCTTTTGTAGAAAAAAAAATGATGATTTTTATTTAGTAGTACCAAACCAAAAGTAATGATTCTTTTTTCTGAAAATAAAGAAATATATTTTTATTGCAGTACAAACATTCCTAAGCAATATCAACGCCCACAAGGCACAAAGCTAATTAAGGGTAATTAGGCCTTTGATATCTTAGACTTAACTTTGCCCACTATGTTTGTACTTTGTAGCCTTATAGGTACTAGTTTTACCTTTCACGTGTGTTGCACGTGACCCAACGTGTTTAAATAAAATATTCATATATGAAATTATGATAACCTCCCTATTAAATTATGATAATTACACTATTTTTTATGATCTCCTTATAAAATTTTAATAACCTTCTTATGAAACTTTAATAACGATACTATCGCATTTCGAGAACCTTTTTATAAATTTTTTTAATCTTCTTATGAAATTTTGTTAACCTCCTTAAGGAATTTTGAAGACCTCACTATGAAATTTTGATAACACTATGAGATGTTGATAACCTCCATATGATATATTGATAACCATGATATGAAAATTTAAAAACCTCCATATGAATTGTTAGTAATCACACTCTGAAATTTTGATAATCACACTATGAAATTGTGATAACCTCGCTATAAAATTTTAATAAACCTCCCTATAAAATTTTAATAACCTTCTTATGAAATCTTGATAACTACAAATTTTGATTACCTCCCTATGATTTTTTTATAACCTCATTATGAAATTTTGTTAATTTCCCTATGAAATTTTGATAACCCTCTTATGAAATTTTGAAAACTAAACTATGAAATTTGATAACCTTCATATGAAATTTTAATATCCTCCCTGAAATTTTGATTACTCTATAGTAAAAGTTTAATAACCTTCCTAATTTGGTAACCATACTATGAAATTTTGATGACTTCCCCAGAAATAATACTATGAAATTTTGGTAATCACATTTTGAAAATTTGATAACCTCTTTATGAAATTTTGATAACTTTTCTATAAAATTTTGTTGACCCCTCTATGAAATTTTGATATTTTCATTATGTAATTTTGATAACCTCGCTTTGAAATTTTGATAACAACACTATGAAATTTTGATAATCTTCCTATAAATTTTGATAATTCGATCTCTATGAAATTTCGATAATCACTCTATGAGATTTGATAACCTTCTATCAAATTTTGGTACTCCTTATGAAATTAAGACTTTTATAACCTTCATATGAAATTTTGATAACCACACTAAAAAATTTTAATAACCACACTATGAAATTTTGATAACCTCCCTATGAAATATTAGTAACCTTCTTATGAAATTTTGTTAACCACACTATGAAATTCTTATAACCTCACTATGACATTTTGATAATCTCTTTGATAACCTTTCTATAAAATTGTGATAGCCACACTATGAAATTTCAATAACCTTCCTAAAAAATTTTAATAACTTGATCCTATGAAATTTTGGTAACCATACTATGAAATTTTGATAACCTTCCCATGAAATTTTGATAACTTCCATATGAAATTTTGGTAACCACACTATGGAATTTTGATAACCTCCTCATGAAATTATAATAACCATCTTATGAAATTTTGATAACCACATAGAGACAAGAAAATCAAAATCATAATATCACCTATTCTTCTAACTTAATAATTTCCAATTAAACAAAGTGAATGCGGCAAAACATTATATAACGAAGAGATGGAGTTTCACTAACAATAGTATTGTACGTGTTAGTGTTAGTTTAATCTTTTTATTGGCATTTAAAAATTTGAAATTAAAAGTAAAATATTAAATTCAAAAAATAATAGTAAAGGAAATTTGAACGTTCATCAACGAAAATAATTTGACAAACTTATAATTCGGTCTAAATTGAAAATTTTAATTAATTTTTAAATAAAAAAATTATACTAAATTTGAATAATGGAAATTTAGAAATATAATTGAAAAAATGGTACAATCGGAAAACATAAAGTTTCCCATTATTAGTAGAAATTTGGATGTTCATTAATGAAAATCAATTTTACAAACTTTTAATTCGGTCTAAATTGAAATTGTATAATTAATTTTTAAATAATAAATTTTAATAATGTCAATTTGGAAATATATTTGAAAAAATGGTACAATCGGAAAACATAAAGTTTCCCCTTATTTGTACTTTTATATATAGTATAGATATAGATAGATTTGGAGAAACTATTGGTTTTGTTTTATTTCGGCCCAATAGGCCCATTAGGCTCATTTGAGTCCATGAAATCCAAATTACCAAGTCAGATGTCTTCAAGTCTAAATCTGATATTCTTAGACCCAATTCGTTAATATGGAAGCCCAAAGAAAGAGTCTAAGTCCAATCAATAATTATGATGCAGTAATGATTCAGCCCTGATGCAGTATTGTTAAATCCTATTTAAAGGAGGACTTCACAAGAGCAGTTTTGGAAAAAAAAATCATAACTTTTGATCTAGAGCTCAGAAAAATGCAAATGAGGTACCGTTGGAAAGAGGATTTCGAGATCTACAACTTTTGTGTTTATCTTGAGACCTAATTCTGCCGTTTTGGTAAACGATTTTACCTTTGAAATTTCTAGACAAATTGATCTTCTCCTAAACCGACTTGGAGAATATTTTGGACGAAAATTCAGATGCTAAAGATGATGTGGGGCATCCCTATTGGCCACTTTGGATCCTAATTAATGAGGATAATCTAAATTTTCATTATTAAAATAATTAAATAATTAAAATATTATTTAATAATACCAATCTAGAAATATATTAGAAAAAAAAGGTATAATCGGAAAACATAAAGTTTCACCTCATTCGTACTTTTATATATAGTATATATACTATATATTATTTTTAGTGACTATGGAAATTACTTAAAGGCCAAATTGAGGATTAATGTGGTGCCTCCTTTTGACTTTTTTTGGTCTTTTCTCACTTTTCGAGTGACTAAAAAGGCCTTTGATGAATTTCCTTTCTTACTTTTCCTCTTGCCCTTTTTTGTAATTTACTATTTTTGTATTTATGATTAAGTGTGTTTTAATTATGTATTAATTGTGTGTGGATATTAGGATTTACCGGTTCAACTTCTCTGCTGAAATTACAAAGGATTGGTGCTATAAATGTATCTACCCGAGTTCATTAATTTAACAATTGCTATGGAAATTACTTAAAAGGCCAAATTGAGGATTAATGTGGTGCCTCCTTTTGCCTTTTTATTTTTCTTTTCTCACCTTTCGGGTGACTAAAAAGGCCCTCGATGAATTTCCTCCCTTACTTTTCCTGCTGTCTTTTTGTAATTTACTATTTTTATATTTATGATTAAGTGTGTTTTAATTACATATTGATTGTGTGTGGATATTAGGATTTACCGGTTCAACTCCTCTACCGGAATTCCAAAGGATTAGTGATGTAAATGTGTCTACCCGAATTCATTAATTTAACAATTGCAATCAAGATTAAAAAATGACTGCAGCATACTATGTTTTTTTAGATAATCAACATATATTTCAAGCAACAATTAATATTAGTTTTATTTTGATGAATTATCTAGAAATGGAGGAGTAGAATATTAGCTTTATTTTGATGAATTACCTAGAGATGGAGTAGAATTTAGGTAATGCACTTTTAGAATGAAAGAGAGGTCATGTGTTTTGATTTATATATGTGAATTATTTGTTTCGATGTATGAGTTTCTCCTAACTGATTAACTTACGGCTAATGCAATATCTTCTTTCTAACTGACTTAAACAATATATTCTTTTTAATCGACTTAAACAACTAAAAAAATATAGCCCTAATAAGAAAATAACTGCAGCGCAAGCGCAGGCCACCCTGCTTGTAGATTATTAAAAGGATTATACTGGTAAAAAAAGGAACTATTAAGAATAAAAAATCAAAATTTAAGATTTTAAAATAGGCCAAGCCCAAGCCCAATATTTAAAGCTATGCATTGCATAGGACAATTGGGCCTAACCCATGGACACTGCCTCCACCCAATAGGCCATTTTTGTTTTTGAATCAACAAATCATTGTTCAAAGTTTACCCGATAAGCCCATCAAACACCTCCCAAGTCCCAACCCAAATAAATTGAAATTCGATCCAATAGAGAGGGAGGGGGGGGGGGAATATGGAATATTTTTAATACAAAATGACCAAATCCAAAACTAACCTGATGTGTTGAATTGATATCTCTAAATCTTTAATCCAATGATGACGATATACTAAAAGGTGACATTTACAAAATTATAGGTAAGAGGTTCAATCTTTGATTGGATTAGGATGTTTTAGGTTTAGATTCAGCTAATTTTAAGTTCAAGTTTATCCGCTTTAGATGTTTGACGTATTGGCTAACTCTTTATGACCTACATTTGAATTTAATTTAATCATAAGATTTTTTCATTGATTTAAGGTTGATGTTTATTTTGTTTTTTTTTTTATAATTAAGAATATTTTTCAGACTTCACTTTATTCAAGATATCCCTTTAAAATGAAAACGTGAAATGTGTCAGTTTAGTAACTAGAGTATAATAGTCAAATAACCGCGTATGTATGTTACATGTTGATGCCAAACTTTTGATCTTTGGCGAAAGGCACCAACTTTATCCGCTCCTCAACCTCAAGTTTCCATCTTTTGAGCCACCAAACCTACAAGCAAGACAAGGAATTAGGGTGACGGGCTAGTGCTTGTTGTTTACATTCCGATACTTGAGTCATTTTGGTGAATCTTAACTAAATAGTAGAATTTGAGAGGTAAAGAGGAGCTCAAAAAGTAATGGTTTTGGTATATGTGCTTGTAATAAGAGATGGGGGACGGTTTATTAACCTATATATCCCTCTTGGTCTGTACTGTATAGTTGTCTTTGACATATGTGGGTCTCTACGTCAGCTGTGTGTACTTTGTATGTATAATAGGTCGATTGACTCTATTTTATGCCGATAAAAGGAATTGGCAAATTATGTTAGAGATCTTTTGAAATCACGAGAAATCCACTTAACTTGAGCTATATTCTTAAATTGTACTGTACTTGGTATTGCTATAGGTCAGATTTGCTGGAACATTTGGAAGGAAAGATGTAATGCAGCTTTTAAGAAACATAAACCAGATCCTGAGGCAGTGATTAGAAGAGCAGCTATAGCTATAGCTGAGGGAATACAACTTTGGGAGGATAATCAGCAGGAACAGTTAAAGAGAAGGTGGATCATAAATGGAAAAAAACCAGATGCAGGATGGGTAAAATTTAATGTGGATGGGGCTTTTGATGTAAATAGTGGTGCTGCTGGTTTTGGAATTCTGGCAAGAGATGATGATGGAAGATTAATTGATGGTATAGGAAGGACAATTGATACACAGAATGCATTTCTTGCAGAAGCTATGGCGCTTAAAGAAGGGTTAAAGCTAGGTAGAAAGCTGAGATGCGAAAAGGTAATCATGGAAACTGATTCAATTATGTTATATAATGCTGTGAAAGAGAAGGGCTCACAGAGATTTGGTTCTATTTTCTCATAAATTTGCATAGGTTTGCTAGTGCTGATTTGTTTTTGAACACTTGTGCTGTAATGACTTAACTTTTTGGTGATAATAATAAGATTCTGTTGTTTTGACCAAATCCAAAAGAAAAACATCAAGCATTGCATCCTATAGAATTTAATTTAATTGAATTGATCGGTCTTTATACGGTATAGCCATACATTGAGTAAAGTTGTTAGCCCTATTGAACAAAACAAGAAAGGTTTAGGCCTATATTTGATAATAATCAAATTCTGGAGGGTTTTCTTAGCAAAAGAAAAACAAAATCAATTTCTTTGGCAACCAGGAAATTCCGAAATTGTAATTAATTACTTTAATTGAATTAAAAACCGTTATTAAAGCTTGAAACCGGGACCCGCTTCTTCCGGACGACATTAATAAAGAATTAAGAAGGCAAAAGAGAAAAGACGATAAATTGGCGAGACATGAGAATTATTTAAAAAATGGTGAGAAAATGAACTAGCCGTTAGGGACTTAAAATTTCAAATCTATTGGTCACACTCATCTCTTGAATTGCTTTTCATTTTTTCCATTAAAGACAAAGCTTCAAAATTGCTTACTTCTCTCTTAACCCTAACATTTTCTCTCTCTCTCTCTCTATCTCTTGATTGTTACCTTCCTTTCTCGTTTCTTCTGCCGTTGGGATCTGAATCTGAATTCATTAGTAATCTTGATTCCGATCTGGAAATTTGTGTGAGTACGCTACGTTCTTCTTTTTTTGTTTTCTTTCAATTCTGCTCTGTTTTTGGTAATAATTAAGTGGAAACTGGAAAATAATTGAAGGGAAGTGAACTTTCCTTTTATGAAATTGGATAATTTTTTCTTTCATTTATTGCAATCTTTTTATTAATTGATTCCTTTAAATCTGTTTCCTTTTCCAGATGATTTTTGTAGATAATTTTCTAGGTTACAGGACTTCGAATTGTTTCAGATTTAGTTATCAGCGTCTAATCTTTGGAATTAGTAAGAATTATAGTTTCTTTTAAGAAAATTGTTTTCAATTTATTTCTGATCTGATGAAAGTTTAAAAATTTCCTTTAAATTTTGTATAGTTTCCTGATAATTCCCATTTCTGATTCATCATTAACAGTTAAGATTGGAGTCAAATTTCCTAAGTTCTGACTGAATTACTTTTTGGTCTTTTAAATTTTCAAAGACTAATAAGGGGAGTAAGCGAAAATGACAGTTAGAACCCCAGGAACCCCAGCAAGTAAAATAGACAGGACACCGGCAACAACACCAGGAGGCCCCAAATCAAAGGAAGAGAAGATTGTGGTTACTGTAAGATTAAGGCCTTTAAGCAAAAGGGAACAACTTGCCAAAGATCAAGTAGCTTGGGATTGCGTCGATGACCACACCATTGTTTCTAAGCACCCTTCTCAAGAACGCACAGCTCAGCCTTCTTCTTTCACATTTGGTAAGTAATTAATGGTAACTTAAGTACACACCTTTTACTTAATTGGTTTTGAGTTTCATGAAATCTGATGTTTTGGGTTTTACTTTGTCTGCCCAGATAAAGTTTTTGGTCCTTCAAGCTTAACTGAAATGGTTTATGAGGAAGGGGTGAAGAATGTTGCTTTGTCAGCTTTGATGGGCATAAATGGTATGCTTTGTTATGTTATTTTTTTCTATTGATTACATTTTTTGAAGCCTCTGTTGACAATTGAATTATGTAAAATTTTGTTACAGCTACTATATTTGCATATGGCCAAACCAGCAGTGGGAAGACCTACACAATGAGAGGAATAACAGAGAAAGCTGTTAATGACATCTACCAGCATATAATGAATGTGAGACTGAGTTCCCTTTGGGTCTAGTTAATCCTCCTTTGAAGCTTGGTGCCTAACATCAAACATCATTATAGATGATTGTCTGTTTTCTTGATTGTTATTGTCTTTAATTGGAATTGTTGCAGACGCCAGAGAGAGATTTTACTATCAAAATTTCAGGACTAGAAATTTATAATGAAAATGTTAGAGACCTGTTAAATTCAGAATCTGGCCGCAATCTCAAGCTTCTAGATGACCCGGAGGTAATCTTTGAAGTTAAATTTGGAATGAAGCACTTACGCTTTCCATCTATGTCTCTCATTTATTAGAATTTATTTATTTGTTCAATACCTGAGTGCAGAAAGGTACTATGGTTGAGAAATTGGTGGAAGAAACAGCAAGCGATGATCAGCATTTAAGACACCTGATTAGTATTTGTGAAGGTGACTAGTGAAGCAGTTTATTTGAATTAGCAATGTTTTTTTCCCTTTTCTAAATGTGAGGCTAATTGATTTACTGGCATTTTGTAGCTCAAAGGCAAGTTGGTGAAACTGCCTTAAATGATACTAGCTCCCGGTCACACCAAATAATAAGGCTGGTATGAAAGATATTTCCATTGGTTCTTATTAACCTGCTTAGTGCCTCTGGATGCTAACACTTGTGTATGTTTGGCTAACATTGTAGACGATTCAAAGCACATTGCGTGAAAATTCTGATTGTGTGAGATCGTTTGTTGCAAGCCTGGTAAGAATGTTCTTACCCTTTCTCCTACCTTATCCAATAAAATGAATAAATATGAACTTTACAAACTTTTTTTGATAGTCCACTAGTTGCAAGTCAAGGTGGAGCTCGGCCACCTCCTGTCTTACTAAAATGCACCCAAAAGTAATTTATAAATTCTTAATCTTGATGGCAAACTCGAACAACAATTGCAGAACTTTGTGGATCTAGCTGGAAGTGAAAGAGCTTCACAAACACATGCTGATGGTGCAAGACTCAGGGAGGGCTGTCATATCAATCTTAGTTTGATGACCCTGACAACTGTAATCAGAAAACTCAGGTCAGAATCTATAATAGCATATTTGATCTACTCTTACATTTCTTGACTTTTGTTCCTTCATCTGTTTCGGAACCTTTTATTTGTGCTCTGGGAAAAGGTCTAAATATGATGAATGGACAGAAAATAATGTCAAGAACTTCTCAAATTTACTCTTTCTTTTTTTCTTAATATTCATTGGTGGACTCAACTTTTCAAGTCAGCCTTGAAAAATCAATGTTACAGGTTTCATACCTGACCGTAAAATCAATGCTTAAATACATTAGCTGAAAAGAAATTCCTACTTAAACTATTAACATTGTCATGATTGGTACAGAAGCAGAATTTAAATATTTTCTTAACTAGGTTCCTATTAGAAATTTTGACCAACTTCTTGATTAGTGCTAGGCAGGCATGGAACTTCTGACAATTGAGCGTGTGTTCCCATTTGTATATTCAGTTTTATAATCATGATTGAATGTGTTCATTGTGTTAATGAATAACTATTGTTTGCAGTGTTGGGAAAAGAAGTGGTCATATACCATATAGAGACTCGAAGCTTACTCGTATACTGCAGCACTCACTTGGCGGAAATGCACGTACTGCCATCATATGTACTTTGAGTCCAGCACTGAGTCATTTTGAACAATCTCGTAATACTCTCTTCTTTGCCACCCGGGCAAAGGAAGTGACAAATAATGCACAAGTCAATATGGTACTTATATTTCTTTCTTGCTATATGAGATTGACATGGATTTCTAAATGTACTTTTTCATAATGAATTTCTTTAAATGAATTGACATGATTTTTTAAATACTTTTTCAGGTAGTTTCAGATAAACAGCTAGTCAAACATCTGCAGAAAGAAGTAGCCAGGCTAGAAGCAGAGCTTCGCACCCCTGATCCATCAAGGGAAAAAGACTTAAAAATACAACAGGTAATAAGCTAATTCAAGTTTGGCTTCATTTTCTTTACCCGAAATGGAACAATGATTAATAATATTTTTGACTTTTGCTTACTAGATGGAAATGGAAATTGAAGAACTAAGGCGTCAAAGAGATCTTGCACAATCTCAGGTGGATGAGTTACGCAAAAAACTTCAGGAGGATCAGCAGGTCCCCTCTCTACCCCCTTCTTATTCCCTGTTCTTTTCATTCTTTTTTTCCTTGACTAATCTCAACTTATTTCATCTTTATTTGATACCCCATTCAGATCTCAATCCCGCTTGAGTCATCACGTCCATCAGTGAAGAAGTGCCTATCTTATTCTGATATATTGTCCACAAAGCTTGACACAAAGGAGCTTGGCCACAATGATAGAACAAGAAAAACAATGCTTAGGCAGTCTATGAGGCAATCATCAACTGCTCCTTTTACTCTCATGCATGAAATTCGTAAACTTGAACACCTTCAAGAGCAGCTTGGAGAAGAAGCAAATCGAGCTTTGGAAGTACTTCAGAAAGAGGTTGCTTGTCATAGATTAGGTAATCAAGATGCAGCTGAGACTATTGCAAAGCTGCAGGCTGAGATAAGGGATATGCGTTCTGTCCGGTCAATTCCAAAAGAAGTTGAAGTTGAGACTGGTATAGCTCCTAACAAAAGTGTTAGTGCTAACCTGAAGGAGGAGATAACAAGACTTCATTCACAAGGTAGCACCATAGCTAACCTTGAGGAGCAATTAGAGAATGTTCAGAAGTCAATAGACAAATTAGTCATGTCTCTTCCGAGCAATAATCAAGAACCAAATTGTGAATCAACCCCTAAAACTAAGAGTCAGTCTAAAAAGAAGAAGTTGCTTCCTTTAGCTTCAAGTAATGTTGTGAACAGGCAAAATTTTATCAAATCTCCATGCTCACCCCTATCAGCCTCTCGTCAAATTCTGGAGCCCGAGAATGAGGAAAACAGACCTCCAGAGGATGATGATGTTGTCTCCAAGGAGACTCTGCCAGATTCTGAGAAAGAAACACCTGTGAAGAGTGAAGAGGGTGGAGATGTCTCATCAAAGGAAGGCACTCCAGTATATAGGCGTTCAAGTTCAGTCAACATGAAGAGAATGCAGAAGATGTTTCAGAATGCAGCTGAGGAGAATGTAAGAAGCATACGAGCATATGTAACAGAACTGAAAGAGCGTGTTGCCAAACTGCAATACCAGAAGCAACTACTTGTTTGTCAGGTATATTTAGTGCCTTTTCATAAGTCATTAATCTTGCGGTTCTATTCCCATGTATTGGGAAATTTATTTAGTTTTTGACTTGCTTTTTAGGTGCTCGAGCTGGAAGCAAATGAAGCAGCTGGATACAATTTAGAGGATGATGAGAGTGTAATGGAACCAGAAGAACCCCAAGTTGCATGGCATGTAACCTTCAGGGAGCAAAGGCAGCAGATCATTGAGTTATGGGATGTCTGCTATGTCTCCATAATTCATAGGACACAGTTTTATTTATTATTCAGGGGTGATCCTGCTGACCAAATCTACATGGAAGTGGAGCTTAGGCGCTTAAATTGGCTGCATCAGCATTTTGCAGAACTCGGAAATGCAAGCCCAGCTGTAGGCGGGGATGAGCCCACAGTGTCTTTGTCATCAAGGTTCTCTCTTTCTCTCTATCTGTCTCTAACACACACCAGTTGGAACTTATCGAAGTCTTGTTGCTTTCAGTTGGTTTTGTAAGCTTATCTCTGATAGAAAATTGTGCTTGTTTTCTCACAGTATTAGAGCATTGAAACGCGAAAGGGAGTTCCTTGCAAAGAGGTTGAGTTCACGTTTAAGTGTGGAGGAGAGAGATGCATTGTACATAAAATGGAATGTACCACTGGAAGGAAAGCACAGGAGATTGCAGTTCATAAACAAGCTGTGGGCAGATCCTCATGATGCCAAACACATAGAGGAGAGTGCTCAGATAGTAGCAAAACTTGTAGGGTTCTGTGAAGGTGGCAACATGTCAAAGGAGATGTTTGAGCTCAATTTTGCACTACCATCTGATAAGAGTCCATGGGCTGTGGGGTGGAATCAAATCTCAAACCTTCTTCATTTGTAAGAGGACTAACTTTTCTGTTTGTATGTAAGTACCTTCCCGTTCTGTACATGTAAATGAATTTTTGGAGTCCTTTCTCCAAATGTTCTATCTTCATCCATTACGGTGTGTTACCAATCAAAGCACACTGTTTCTGAGGATTGTTTCTAGTTTCATGAAACTAGAAAGGAATTTGATATATTCTTTTGTACCCTTCTTCATGTTTCAATAAAGGAATTTGATTTATTTTCTCCCAGTTACTTTGGTCCTAATTTCATGAAATTACCTTAGAAATTAAACCTTACAAAAAACTTCTCGCTGTTATCACCTAATTAATTTTGTGCAGGTGAAGAAGGTGGTTTAATTTTGCCCAACTCAAATCTATAATTATTACAGTCCATTTTCTTTCAATTTTGTGCAGACCTAGCTTGTACTTGCATATTTCATCTTTAATAATGAAAGTTAATAGGTCACTAGAAGTACCATTCTACCTAACAACTATTAATTAACTTCATTGAAATCAAAACCAATAAGCAAGAAAGGGTATGTTACTTGTACTATTTTGGTGTTAAATTAAAAAATTAAATGTGCATAAATTTTGAAGTCAGAAATTGGGAATGGAAGTGAGGATGGTTTGGTAAGCTGCATGACTAGTGGTCGATGAAAGTATATAGAGTATATAGATATATTTACTTCAGTAGAATCGGAAATGAACAAAGCAAACTGCAAACAAGCAAAGAGTTGAGCTGCAATTATGTATTGTAATTTGTAATAACTCAAGAACTATGTTACTTGTACTTTAACAGTGTTTTTCTTTTTTTCAAGTCTTTAGGTGGTTCGGTAATCACATTAGGTCTCGACTAATTTAGAGTCGAGCAAGTCGGACCCCAAATAGGGGAAAGTTCTCTCAGAGCCTGTTTTCTTCATTCACACAAACCTGAAACTTGTTGAAGGGACATCGAACCCGTTCTACTCACCCAACAGGCATTGGTACTTGTACTTTAAGCCTTAAGGTAATTGTAAGATACATATGGGTATTTTTTATTTCTCTTTTTATAGTTCTTTGACTCTTTCATTTATTTGGAGGCTTTTGACATAGGTACCCGTGTGACATGTCCTTTTGATTTGTGTGCTTCAAGAAAGATGAAGAGTCACAGCAACTAAGCTTAGGAAAAAGAAGAGGAAGAAGCTATTAGCTCCTAGACAAGGATGTCAATGAATTCTTCTTCTTCAAATTTTTGTTTTTGGCTAATTTTTTGTACTGTTTTTTTGGTCATAGTAACATATCTGAAAATAACTGATCTTAGTTGCTTATGCTGATAACTAGTAATGAATAATATGAGAATCTTTAAACTATCAGATTGGTTTGAGTTTAAGAGGAAGTGACAAAATTCAGAGATATTCAAAACTCAAAATTAAGGAACAAATTTGTACTAATATCCAACACTGATTTCCATTAAAAGATAGTGCAACTGCAACAACTAATAGTATACATATAGACTGATATAGAACACACAAGAATTAACACAGTCAACAAGTTGGTGACATGTGACCATGACCCCAACTTTATTCCCACATTATCACAGCTACCATAACCTTAGTGCCTTTCTAACTTTTACTAATACAAGCAGCAAAACAAGATATTCATTCCACACCAACAACTATATGATCATAATTAAATTAACTCCTCTCTGAATTCATGTTTCTGCAGAGAAACAGAGAATTAGAGAGCCTTAGAGAAAAGGGTTTTTTTTTTAAAGTGACCTTAGCACTTTGGATATGGAGTGCCACAAGTGGTAGCAACCTTCCTGGCATTGGGAGTGTTAATGAACTTCTTGAGGTTGGGATTCCTAAGGTATTGGCAAAGGCAAGGCTTCTGCTCCTTGATCTTACTGCAGCACAACTTAGATGGTGGAGATGAAGATGTTATCGCGCTGACGCAGGGGCTCAGCTGTGTCGGGCTACATGTAACTCCCATTGAGACCTGAGCTTCAGCAGCCAGGAGGAGCACCACCATGGCACACACTGCAACGTATGAAATTGAAACCTTCATATCTGTTTCACTTTCTAGCTATGTTGTGTATAAGAACTAGAAGTTTAGTTTGTGGAAAAGGAAAGTTTATGTGATGTGATGTAATGGGATTGAGAAAATTTGGCTTGGTTTCCCTCCCAATTTATAGAGGTGGGAGTTTGGCAAAAGGAGCATTGCAATTTTCATTTACCTCTCTAAACTTTTGACTTAATGACTTCATAGTTGCCAGCAGGAAAAGCAAATTGTAAAATAGTACATTTGAGTTTGGCCCACTGCTACTATGAATTCGGTGGCTTAATTTTATTACTAAAAATGAAGAAAATCCCATAGAGTGTGAGATCTAGGCATGCAAATGAAAAACTACTTGATCCAATGATTTCAAGTCACAAACAAAAGAGAGAACAGTGCCAAAAGAATATTGGTCATATGATTTGCTTTTACCGTCTGCTAAGCTTCTTTAAATTATTGTAGTGTCCAAGTTAATCTTGAAGGGTCACAATAGCAAGCTGGCTAAGAAAACAATAACAAGGTCACCAGGAAGGAATAATGTTAAATTCTTTTTCAAGATAGGTACTAAAAAATGCCTTTTAAGGAAGCTCTAGGTTCGGGTATTGTGAATGAAAAAATTAGACGCTGAGAGAGGATTCATACTAAAATTTGGGGTTTAACGCGACTTGACTATAAATTGGTCGGGACCCAATATAGCTATTAGATATCAGAGGGTTCATACTAAAAAAGGGAAGAAGATATACATACTAAAAAAATCTTTTTTTATATCAATCATTAAAATTAAGAGTCCAACACTTTACAAACAGGTCACACAACTATTAACAAATCAAACTTAGTTCTAAATCAATGAAGAATAATTTTTTAATTAAAAAAATACATTTTGTTATTTATGCATGAGAATGGCATAGAGGAATTAGTTCCTATGTATAAAGAAATTTCCGGTATATGGTGTGAACAAAATTACAATTACTTCAATTTTGGTGGAAACTTTTTTATATTGGGTCAAAATAACAAACAAATTAGATATGATGATAGCCACCGAAATGAGTATGGATATGATTATGGCTTACAAGTCCACTAAAATTGGAGAATTTATGACTTTTGCCTTCTCTCATCCGTTAACTTTCTTCCAATCTTCACATTCACACTAAATACCATATTCTTTATACCATATTCTTTTTT